>CM064530.1:30299795-30594796 GCA_032716605.1 Paralithodes platypus
TGATTGGCTGCGTGTTAGTGCTTCTTGTGCTTCTTGTTAGTGGTTGGCTAGGGGTGGGCGAAGTCATAAGTGATTGGCTGTTAGACGTCCTGAGGGTAGTTGCTTGTGTTACTGGATGCATAGCAGCAGGGTATGAAGAAGGTGGGCGAGGGGAGGAGGCCGTGGTGGGGTAGTGCCGTTTGGCTGACGGTAATATTTGTAAGTCAAGTGTTTGGTTGTTTATGCTGTGGTTTAACGCCTTAAGAGCGGCTGGTGGAGTATATTTCACTGTGCCGCTCAGCATTTTTTTTTACCATAAATGGGGTTGTTTCCGTGCTCTTTTGCATGCATAAACAAGAACCAGAGCGTAATACAAGTATGTATTCCTGAAAGGGCGTAAATTGAGCTTTCCAATGACACCTGAACCATCCTTCTACGATCACTGGTTGTCTTACAACGATCGTGCAACCGAAGGGCAAAATCGCTAAAATACGGTAATTTATTTATATAATTACGTATGTAGCGAGGGAGTGAAAGTGGATGTAAGTGGAGTACATCTCAGTTGGTCCACGGCGGCCGTGGCGAGCGGTGATAAGGTAACCCATGCTCCTCCCGTCACTCGTCTCTCTGTCAGAGCCAATATTGCGCTAAAATTGCACTCGGACTTGAGTCGGGCCCCGCCACATAGTCCAAATTTTTCGATACGGACTTAAGTTGGGCCCGATAGATAAAGGTTAAGGCTTGAATATAGAGGGCTTCAAGAATAGGGAGTCTTCTGGGATAATTTTCTTTGTCAATTATGGAGGTGTGTTTACTTAAATCGTAGCGGGTAAGGGGGGGAGAGATAATGGTCTTTAATGGCCCCTGCCTGAAGGTGAAGAGTTAGCCGACGGGATAGACGAGTCTGAGTCATACCAATATAGGAATGAGGCCCACAGTCCTCAAATTA
The DNA here is from genome assembly GCA_032716605.1 of Paralithodes platypus. NCBI lineage: Eukaryota > Metazoa > Arthropoda > Malacostraca > Decapoda > Lithodidae > Paralithodes > Paralithodes platypus. The sequence continues at coordinate 30,300,724 of CM064530.1, forward strand.
ATCAGAAATATTGAAACGCTGAACAATAAACTATTGAATGCTGATATTGCTACTTCTTTTAACCTTGTATGCATTAAAGAAAACTTATTACCTGGCTTTACTAACATATATATATATGTATATATATATATATATATATATATATATATATATATATATATATACCGGTATATATATATATATATATATACGTTTTAAGTCTCTCAGTGGGGTTTGAACCACCGACCGTCAGGACGATAGCCGACGCTTTAATCAAAGCGTCGGCTATCGTCCTTATGGTCGGCGGTTCGAATCCCACTGAGAGATTAAAAACATTTAGTGGCTCACGTGTATTTGTGATATATACTCAATATATATATAGTATACATATTTATACTGTATATATATATATATATATATATATATATATACTGTATATATATATATATATATATATATATATATATATATATTGTATATATATACATATATATATATATATATATATATATATATATTCTAACATACAGAGCCCTGTATGTGTTTATTTAAGAGTTAGAATTAAGAGTTGAAGGAGTGCCGAATTACCCAGGCGGCGAAGCAGACCAGCGAGCGAACCAGCGAGTGGAAACCAGCTCGCCTGTATACCAGCAAACAAGCCTTCACACCTGCGTGTGTCATATGGGACCCTGCAAACTACTTCGATGACCCGACGCTATGACGATAATCGACGCCATTAGGCCACGCATCTGCTACGTAACTAGAGGAGCTGTGATTGGAGCGCACACCATCCCTCGCCTCCTGATTCGTTCCTACACCATCATTGCATAGTATATAAGACCCGAGTAGTGGGCAATCAAATCAGTCACATTTGGAGTTGGGAAGGTGAACTTGTAGCTGGAGGAAGATGGGGTGAAGTATTATAATGGGATTGTGACTGTCAGTCAGATTATATAAGTGTGTGTTAAGTGTGTGCGGTGTAAACACTTACAGTATGTTAATTAGTGAGATATGTGATTGGGAATTAACGTTAATGCTACTATTATGTACTTAACTATTTTAGTTGACTGACTTGTGGACTAAAGCTACTCTTTAAGTAATTGGGTTATGATAAAAGTAATACTATTGTTTTATATTAATACTTACGAGTTCTTTCATTTTCTTTTAATTAATTAAGCTTACATTGCTGGTAAGACCAAGAACGTTGATACTATTGTCTCATATTAGTAATATCGCCTTAGACTAACATGGCTGTTTTAATGTTACTTCTAGTGATTTCCTAAGCTGAAGAAAATTCTTTTAGCTTCAAAATATTATTTTTGCTTTTCATATTATTTGAGTGAGACCTGAATCGAATCTATGAAGTGATCCTGTAACTTAATTTACTCATAATCAAACCTCAATGTTACATGGTTAAGAAATACATTTATCTAATTATTAAATATATATCTAACTTTTTATGTGACTTTGATATTAATCCTGATAATAATAATATAATACTATTAACGTAAGACAAGAACCAAGAATATTAACTACATTAAATATAAATAAAAGGACATGATATAAGAAAACTATCTATTCATTTAAAAAAGGGTAAGAGACAGAAATATTCTTACCTTAATATTTATCTTTAAAGACTTGATATATAATTAATAGTCCTTCTTTAGATATAACTTATTCGGTTGATAACCATAGCCTACTAAGCTTCGGTTAAATAATAATTCTTTATAAATACTACATGACTTTAATTAGTTTCAGTATTTTTCCATAATGAAAGAGTATCAGTCAATAAAGGATACCAAATCCTAAGATCCAAAAGGAAAGGAAGCAACAACAGGAAATAATTCTATTAGATTTTACTTTCGTTTTGCCATCAGCTGACTGATACCTTAATATATATCTCTGTGCTATCTAGTTTCATCAAGTTAACCACTTGAGGATCAAGATACGTAACAATATATATATATATATATATATATATATATATATATATATATATATATATATATATATATATATATATATATATATATATATATATGTATATATATATATCAGAGTCTAATGAGATATTAATATTACCCCTTTTATTCTAAGGGGAGGTAATTAAATGCCTCATCGAGATACAGGGATTGCCCTGTATCTCGAGTGTGCAATTCAAAATACCTTTCTCACTCTGTCTTGATGGTTTAATGCTTAGAGTGTTTAAGGGTTTGTATTTGGTAACCCAGGTTCGAATCCTGGTAGGATCACATGTTTTAATTAATTTAATTGGGAGAAGTGTTTGGTGTTGGGAGTGAAATAAATAAAATATAGATTATTACACTTCTTACAAACAACTTACATACTACACTACCTTTTCTTATAGAAAAGCTCTGTCACTCTTTCAACTTTGGGGAAGACAATTGTTACAGGAAGTATTTCCTTTTGTCTTCATTCACACACAAAACAACAAATTGAAAAGTCAGAGTAAAAATGCATTTTTGCCACTTCATTGAAGAGGTTAACATTTCCTCTGCTAGTATGCACTGTACAATATAATGGGTAATTATAACCCCTTCTGTACCGGCGACATCTTTTAAAGTATATTCTAGCTATTTTTAAACGATGTTGTGCAGTTTAAGAAGGATCTGTGGAAGTAAAAAAGGTTAAGTGAGATAGTTCGAAGCCTGTTAATTGCTGGAGGACCCTTTATAAACTGACTAAAATCGTCTAATAGTAGCCAGAATATAGGTAAAAGGACGGCGCCGGTACAGCAGGGATTAAAGGGTACATTATTTACCCATTCAAAGGTACAGTATACTAGTAGTAAACAACTTATCTTATCAAAGGAGCACACGATAAATCACCGCTACTCTACAATATTACTTGTATAAATCCTTTTCATACCGTTTATATGTTATTGAATATGAAGGGGGGAAGACCGTAGGCTATTTATCTCCTCATTTATGTACCTTTTATAAAAAATTTAGATTCTTCCCTAGACCTCCATCAAGCTTAAAAAAAAAACAAAAAAAAAAACAAGACCCTCCTTCAAGATAAATTCGTAAATTTTTCGATGGAAACATTTACCGGCCAAAGGCCGGTTTCTCTGAAATTACAGGCTCGCTATCGCTAGCCATGAAAAAATGACTCCTAAATGGCATGAAAATCCTTTATATTTACAAAGAAATGGGTCGAAAAGTCTTAAAATCGCTAAAATAATGGGCCGAGGGTCATTAAATCTGAAAACTAATGGGGTTACATATGAGGGAGAAGGGGGTCTAGAAAAGTGTGGCCCGTTGTTTTAGCCAAACCCCATCTCTGTTGCTAATTATTACTATAGGTCTGTCGTTATCCGAGCCAGTCAGAAAGATTGCCATAATCTATTATTTTTCTGCTGATGTCTTTATCTTGATTACGAAGATTTTGTACCGAAATGTGTTGTCAATTAACTTGACGTTGACATATAATATTTGCATATTCTCCATTAAATAACGGGAAATTTGCTGCTAAGAGGTTAAGCTCATCATCAGCTGGCCAGAAATAGGCTATAGTTGTTGTAATTGCAATGCAAAATACTGGAATATGTTTACAGTACGCTCATTGCACTTACAACATCGATCGTCTTATATTGACTGGCACAGGTAAAACTATAGTAATTACCACCAATAATGATGAGGTGTGTGAAGGCTACGGACCTATTTATGAGAGGGAGTGCAGAGAATCCTTTAATAAATATACTTTTAGTTTCAATGCCTATATAAAATCAAAATACCCCTGAAATATTGCTACAAATAAATTGCACAACAGAGATTTCCTGAAAAAACGGTCTTGCGAAAATGGTTAGAAGAAACCATTATATTGAAAAATAATTATAGTAATTAAGTAATTATTATTAATAATTTTATTGAAAATAATAATACTCTTTTTATTTCAGACTCAACAGTGCAGCTGCACATTCAAAATGTAAGTATTATCCCCAATTCAGTTCAAAAAGAGATCAAGCAAACCTCCGAAATACAATTATTATGTAAAGCATATATAAGGAGATTCGGACAAGGTTGAGTTTATACTATAATGGAGGTACCTCGATAATTATGGCATGTATACAATCTGTATGATCCATACATCATTCCTTTATATGTCATGACCAGTGCAAATTAAAGTATTTTTTCTTAGACTTTATGGGTTAAATAAGGGTGGAAGCAAAAATGGCAGCCATCTTGGGTGTGGCGATTAAACTTCTTTCCCTTTTCCATTGTATTATTGTATTTTATCTTCTTCTATATGAATGCTATGACCAGCGGGGGTCTGGGGGTGGCAGCCTCCCATGTTAGGTTAGGTTGTTTGGTTAGGTTAATGACAAAATACGGTTCTTTGGGGTGCATATTTTTACGTTGTTGGATAATGGGTAAGTACTAATTTGCACCGGTAATGACATATATTGAAATGATGTGTGGGTCATAAAGATTGTATATGTGGCATAATTATCGAGGTACCTCCATTATAGTATAAACTTTACCTTAACCGGATATTCAATATAGCCGGAGATTGCTTCAAAACCTATCCAGGGTAAACATTCAGTTTTACACCAGGGACGATTTTTACAAATATTATTTTTAGTTGTTTTCCTTGTTTTGAGGGGTTTTAGGAGTGTGTTCTTTTATGAACCCCATCAGAATTTGCCAAAAAAACAAAAAAAAAAACATTAACCATCAATCTTACGATTCGGCCCCCCCAGGGTAAGTTAAGGGGGGCTCTGCACCCCCCCCCCCCTCCCCAAGACTTATTAAAATCAGCATCTATGTTTCCATTAGGGGGCCTAACTAGGTTTAGGCATAAATGAAAGGAGGTGGTGGGACAGAGGTGTGGGACCCGCACCAGCGCAACACAAAACGGTGATCGAGTGAGAAGTGGAAGGGAAGTGGATCTAGGAATTGTTTGTAGCGATTTAGGGATTAAATTAACATTTATTACCGACGGTGTGGACATATATGCCAATGAAGTATATGAATATAACTAATATACGTATATGCCTAAGTAATTTATCAATGGTTTCTACCCGGTGTAAATCTAGATACATACCCTATCCAGCATTAATGACCGCGAATGTACAGTCATGTACATACTCTATGTTTTTAACCACCATATGATTTTCATTATGCAATTAAACCATATAACCAATTTACGAATAACCTTACTTTTTTGCATAAGTTGGACAAACAATTCTGTTTGACACCGCGAGTTTTAACATATAACATATTGTATTTGTTTTTAATTGACATACAATTTTACCCATTATCCAACAATCTAAACACACAGCCCCCACTAGCGGGGAGGGGTAATATGGGGTTAAAGATGATAACAAAGGAAAGATACCTCTATAAGGATTGCAGTATTAATCTAAGACCAACCCGATACGGGACCCTATCGATTTTAAAGATAGTTATAGGTTTGCCATAACACATACTTTATTGCTATATATTTTGTCTATGAAACTGAGAGAGACAAAAGGCAGAGCTGTTGTAGCGAGTTCCTCCACCGGAATTGAAAGAGTGGCAGGGCCAAAATCACGGGACGTTCGAAACAAAATGCCTGGACACACTGAGTTTGAAGCAATTTAAATCATAGGAAGAGGGAAAGACTGATTCTGGGAGAGAGTTCCAGAGCTCAGCTGTTGAATGGAAAGAAAGCTTGAGAATAACGTTTCACTCTTGGGTTGGAGAGCTGCACAGACTAGGGGTGGTACTGTGTTGCAAGACGGGTGCTACGTGCTCTACGAAGAGGGGATGGTATACACTGAGAGAGATCTCAGGAACACTGACCATTGCAATAGCTGTAGAATAGTGAGAGAGATGCAACATTGCAACGGAGAGAGAGAGACTGCAGAGAATTGGTGAGTGAATGTGAGTTAATAAGATGGAAGTCCTTCGTTTCCACTTTGTCCAGAAGTGCTGTGTGAGAGGATCCCTCCCCCCACCCCCCATCCATACGTGTGAACAATACTCAATACATGGACATGCTGTGCCTTTGTATAGAGCAAGAAGCTGCACAGGGGTAAAGAACTCCCGGAGACAGTTGAGAACACCCAGCTTCTGGGAAGCTGTTTTAGCAAGAGTGGTAATATGATTTTTCCAAGAGAGATCAGAAGAAAATGCATTATATGGGCACTATATAAAAGCACTGTAAAAACTAAAAATCTCCTTATAATTCTCCATGTCGACGGCGGCGGCACCAAAATTGTCAGGTGAAACCCTTATAAGGCCACCTGCTGTCAAAACATATGCCAATTTTAAGAAGTCTGGGTGGGTGAGTGAGGGTTGCAGAGCCCCCGTCAACCCATTCTCTATCCTATGGCAACCATAATTAGATCCCTTGCCACTAGTGGGGTGTGTGTGTCAAGATTACTGTGTAATGGGTAAAAACTAAAATGCGACGGTCCTTAGTATATATAACCATGGCATATTAAATAATACAAAATAAATAAACAAAATACAATAAATAATTAAACTTAAATAACTGTAAAAACTCGAATCGGGCGGGTCCTAGATTTTTACCAGGATTTATTGCACGAAAATATATGATCACAGGACAGAATAAGATACTTGTGTGTGATGCAAATACAACTCCAAGCAACACAAGTGACGGCGTCTCTTCCGTGGATTGACCTCCCAATCTACCAAGATTGGAAGCCAAAGCGTCACATTTTTCCTTTGCCCCTCAACTTTATCTTCATAATTGCTGAGGGGCACAGGGCCCTGGGTGGGGCTTTGCTTTCCCGGGCGTTTCTGCACCCTCCTCAGCTCCCCGCTATGGAGTAGCTTCGGTCACCCAGGCTTTATTGTGGTCGGCAGGGAGGGTTCTGTGGGGGTGTTCGGTTATGGCCTTGCTCGGGGCCTTGGGGCTGTTTGGCCAGGCAGCTTTGGGAACAACAACAGCAACAACAACCCAAGATTTATTGGAATAGGTCATTATAAAATTACTTTACTTATTACGTTTAATCTATTGGTTTGTGGTTAAGTTAGTTAAAATAGGACTTTAGAGGCTATCGACCCATGAGGATCATTCAGCCCACCTTAAAGTCAAGAAGAACGTAAGACTGGAGTCCCCGAGACTCTCCAAGTTTATAAACCAGGTATAATGAGAATATAAACCAGGAGGTTGCACTGCTCGAGAATCCAAGACGTACTAATACGAATCAAAGAGGGTATGGAATCTCGACGAACATTACAATTCTCAATTCGTAGCAGCCAAAACAAATATTATAATGTATCACCAAACTGAAATGGTTTAAAGGGGTGTTTTCTCTGGACTCCTTTCTTCATCATTATTAGCCCCATTAGTATTGAGATTTAAGACGTTTGCCCCATTAGTTTGGCGATTTTAAAATATTTTGTCCCATTTTGTTGTTAAATTTAAAGACCTCTTGTGCCATAAGTGTCGATTCTTTCCTGACGAGTGATAGCGAGCCTACGATTTAGGAGGAACTGAGCTTTGGCTGGGATATATCGCTACCGTAGGGGTATTACTTGATATTTGATGTAGGTCTAGGGAGGAATAAATATATAACTATATAAATATATAAATCAATAAATAACAATATAAAACCTTACCCTTTATGGTCTGGTTTTTCTGGCTTCCCTTCTCCCTCTTGTTTAGCTCATTGGTTTTAAGATTTGAAGACGTTCGGCGTATTAGTTTGGTGATTTTAAGGCTTTAAGCCCCATTTCTTTGTAAATATTTAGACTATTCGTGCCATGTAGGTGTTGCTTTTTTCCTGGCGAGCAATACCGAGCCTGTAATATTAAGAGTAACCGGCCTTCAGCCGGACCATATTTCTACCGAAAAATGTACAAATTGATATTGAATGGAGGTCTAGAGGGTGTTTTCTACAGCTTGATGGAGGTCTAGGGAGTAAACTAAAAAAATAATAAAAAGATAAAAAAATAAGTAAATAAATACGCCCATCTCCCCTTAATCCGGCCTCCCTTCCCTCAGCATCTAGCCTAATGTGACTTCTCTCAACCCAATAATAGTTGTCCACACCCTCCTCTCCTTCCGTCTATACCCTGATCGTCTCCACATAATAGTCTTAAGCCAGTGTCACACGAGCGCTTTTTCCGTCAATTTTCGATGAGCAAATTTGTTCTCATAATATTATGAGGATTTTTCGCATTGGAATCGGGAACTAGGCTGAAGCTATTAGGTAGCCGATTTATGATGAAGTGTAATTTTTTAAGCTTCCAGACCATAATTGCCCGTAAAAATTGCTCGAAAAAGGGCTCGTGTGACTCCGGCTTTAGTCAAGGCAGGCCCAAGTTATTTTAGTTTTATTTATCTATATATTTACTTATCTATTTACTTATTTGTTCATCCCTTCTGTACCGGTGACCTTCTTTTCAATTATATTCTAGCTATATTTAGATGATTTTGTGCAGATTAAGAAGGATCTGTGGTAGTAAAAAGGATTAACTAAGATATAGTTCGAAGCCTGTTAATTGCTTTTTAAGCTGAAAAAAATAGTGTAATAGTACCCAGAGTGAAGTTAAAAGGATGGCGCCGGTACAGGAGGGGTTAAGAAAGCTGATATCTTTCACTCTTAAGAGGGTAGTACTCGCTTTTTCTGGACCCCCTTCTCCCTTATGTATGGCATAATAGCTTTGAGGGTTTAAGACGTTCGTTCCGTTAGTTTGGCGATTTTGAGACTTTTCGCCTCATTTTTTTATCAATATTAAGACCTTTTCGTGCCCTTTAGGTGTCTATTTTTTCCTGGCGATTGACAGCGAGCCTCTAATTTTAGAAGGAACTGGCCTTCGGCCGGAACATTTTTATACCGAAAAATGTACAAGTTTATCTTAAAAGGGGGTCTAGGGGGTGTTTTTCCCTAGCCAAGTCTTCCTATTTGGTAGAAAAATTAGCTCGATTACTCTAGTAGTTTTTGAGTTATGAGAGGTTAAGGGTTACGATTTCTGCCCAACCTAGAATGAAGAGACTATAGTATCCGTCAAAAAGCATGGAGTGTTTACTTAGTTTCTACACCTCTACGTCAGCTTGTTCGCGGCTCCGTTGTTTGTTACGTTGACAAGTATTCATGTTAATGGGAAATGTGTCGTTTTTCTAGTCCCCCTACTTCCTCATGTTCAGCCCCATTAATTTTCAGATGTTAAGACGTTCGGCCCATTAGTTTGGCGATTTTAAGACCTATCGCTCCCTTTGTTTGTCAATATTAAGACTTTTCGTGTCAATTAGGTGTCGATTTTTCCTGGCGAACGATAGCGACCATGTAACTCCAGAGGAAGCGGCCTTCGACCAGGACATTTTCTATCGAAAAATATATAAATTTTCCTTGAAGGTCATTGGGGACGTGTTATATAAAGCTTGATGGAGGTCTAGGGAGGAACTAAAAAATAATAAAACGATACATAAATGAGCAAATAAATACGCCCCTCTCCCCGTAACCTCGTATGTACCAGCGACGTGTGTTTCATTATATAATAGTTATATTTAGGCGATTTTGTGCACATTAGGAAGGATCTGTGGTAATATTTTGTGCACATTAGGAAGGATCTGTGGTAATATTTTGTGCACATTAGGAAGGATCTGTGGTAATATTTTGTGCACATTAGGAAGGATCTGTGGTATTATTTTGTGCACATTAGGATGGATCTGTGGTAATATTTTGTGCACATTAGGAAGGATCTGTGGTAATATTTTGTGCACATTAGGAAGGATCTGTGGTAATATTTTGTGCACATTAGGAAGGATCTGTGGTAATATTTTGTGCACATTAGGAAGGATCTGTGGTAATATTTGGTGCACATTAGGAAGGATCTGTGGGAATATTTTGTGCACATTAGGAAGGATCTGTGGTAATATTTTGTGCACATTAGGAAGGATCTGTGATATTATTTTGTGCACATTAGGAAGGATCTGTGGTAATATTTTGTGCACATTAGGAAGGATCTGTGGTAATATTTTGTGCACATTAGGAAGGATCTGTGGTAATATTGTGTGCACATTAGGAAGGATCTGTGGGAATATTTTGTGCACATTAGGAAGAATCTGTGGTAATATTTGGTGCACATTGAGAAGGATCTGTGGTAATATTTTGTGCACATTAGGAAGGATCTGTGGTAATATTTTGTGCACATTAGGAAGGATCTGTGGTAATATTTTGTGCACATTAGGAAGGATCTGTGGTAATATTTTGTACACATTAGGAAGGATCTGTGGTAATATTTTGTGCACATTAGGAAGGATCTGTGATATTATTTTGTGGACATTAGGAAGGATCTGTGGTAATATTTTGTGCACATTAGGAAGGATCTGTGGTAATATTTTGTGCACATTAGGAAGGATCTGTGGTAATATTTTGTGCACATTAGGAAGGATCTGTGGTAATATTTTGTGCACATTAGGAAGGATCTGTGGTAATATTTTGTGCACATTAGGAAGGATCTGTGGTAATATTTTGTGCACATTAGGAAGGATCTGTGTTAATATTTGGTGCACATTAGGAAGGATCTGTGGTAATATTTTGTGCACATTAGGAAGGATCTGTGGTAATATTTTGTGCACATTAGGAAGGATCTGTGGTAATATTTTGTGCACATTAGGAAGGATCTGTGGTAATATTTGTGCACATTAGGAAGGATCTGTGGTAATATTTTGTGCACATTAGGAAGGATCTGTGGTAATATTTTGTGCACATTAGGAAGGATCTGTGGTAATAATTTGTGCACATTAGGAAGGATCTGTGGTAATATTTTGTGCACATTGGGAAGATTCTGTGGTAATATTTTGTGCACATTAGGAAGGATCTGTGGTAATATGTTGTGCACATTAGGAAGGATCTGTGGTAATATTTTGTGCACAATAGGAAGGATCTGTGGTAATATTTTGTGCACATTAGGAAGGATCTGTGGTAATATTTTGTGCACATTAGGAAGGATCTGTGGTAATATTTTGTGCACATTAGGAAGAATCTGTGTTAATATTTTGTGCACATTAGGAAGGATCTGTGGTAATAAAAAGGGTAAAATAAGATAGTTCAAAGCCTGTTAAGTACTGTAAGTTTTGTGATAAATAAGATAGTTCAAAGCCTGTTAAGTACTGTAAGTCCTTCTTAAACTTGATAAAAGGATAGTTCAAAGCCTGTTGGTAATATTTCTTGCAACTTGATAAAATAAGATAGTTCAAAGCCTGTTAAGTACTGTAAGTCCTTCTTAAACTTGATAAAATAAGATAGTTCAAAGCCTGTTAAGTACTGTAAGTCCTTCTTAAACTTGATAAAATAAGATAGTTCAAAGCCTGTTAAGTACTGTAAGTCCTTCTTAAACTTGATAAAATAAGATAGTTCAAAGCCTGTTAAGTACTGTAAGTCCTTCTTAAACTTGATAAAATAAGATAGTTCAAAGCCTGTTAAGTACTGTAAGTCCTTCTTAAACTTGATAAAATAAGATAGTTCAAAGCCTGTTAAGTACTGTAAGTCCTTCTTAAACTTGATAAAATAAGATAGTTCAAAGCCTGTTAAGTACTGTAAGTCCTTCTTAAACTTGATAAAATAAGATAGTTCAAAGCCTGTTAAGTACTGTAAGTCCTTCTTAAACTTGATAAAATAAGATAGTTCAAAGCCTGTTAAGTACTGTAAGTCCTTCTTAAACTTGATAAAATAAGATAGTTCAAAGCCTGTTAAGTACTGTAAGTCCTTCTTAAACTTGATAAAATAAGATAGTTCAAAGCCTGTTAAGTACTGTAAGTCCTTCTTAAACTTGATAAAATAAGATAGTTCAAAGCCTGTTAAGTACTGTAAGTCCTTCTTAAACTTGATAAAATAAGATAGTTCAAAGCCTGTTAAGTACTGTAAGTCCTTCTTAAACTTGAATAAATAAGATAGTTCAAAGCCTGTTAAGTACTGTAAGTCCTTCTTAAACTTGATAAAATAAGATAGTTCAAAGCCTGTTAAGTACTGTAAGTCCTTCTTAAACTTGATAAAATAAGATAGTTCAAAGCCTGTTAAGTACTGTAAGTCCTTCTTAAACTTGATAAAATAAGATAGTTCAAAGCCTGTTAAGTACTGTAAGTCCTTCTTAAACTTGATAAAATAAGATAGTTCAAAGCCTGTTAAGTACTGTAAGTCCTTCTTAAACTTGATAAAATAAGATAGTTCAAAGCCTGTTAAGTACTGTAAGTCCTTCTTAAACTTGATAAAATAAGATAGTTCAAAGCCTGTTAAGTACTGTAAGTCCTTCTTAAACTTGATATAATAAGATAGTTCAAAGCCTGTTAAGTACAGTAAGTCCTTCTTAAACTTGAAAAAATAAGATAGTTCAAAGCCTGTTAAGTACTGTAAGTCCTTCTTAAACTTGATAAAATAAGATAGTTCAAAGCCTGTTAAGTACTGTAAGTCCTTCTTAAACTTGATAAAATAAGATAGTTCAAAGCCTGTTAAGTACTGTAAGTCCTTCTTAAACTTGATAAAATAAGATAGTTCAAAGCCTGTTAAGTACTGTAAGTCCTTCTTAAACTTGATAAAATAAGATAGTTCAAAGCCTGTTAAGTACTGTAAGTCCTTCTTAAACTTGATAAAATAAGATAGTTCAAAGCCTGTTAAGTACTGTAAGTCCTTCTTAAACTTGATAAAATAAGATAGTTCAAAGCCTGTTAAGTACTGTAAGTCCTTCTTAAACTTGATAAAATAAGATAGTTCAAAGCCTGTTAAGTACTGTATGTCCTTCTTAAACTTGATAAAATAAGATAGTTCAAAGCCTGTTAAGTACTGTAAGTCCTTCTTAAACTTGATAAAATAAGATAGTTCAAAGCCTGTTAAGTACTGTAAGTCCTTCTTAAACTTGATAAAATAAGATAGTTCAAAGCCTGTTAAGTACTGTAAGTCCTTCTTAAACTTGATAAAATAAGATAGTTCAAAGCCTGTTAAGTACTGTAAGTCCTTCTTAAACTTGATAAAATAAGATAGTTCAAAGCCTGTTAAGTACTGTAAGTCCTTCTTAAACTTGATAAAATAAGATAGTTCAAAGCCTGTTAAGTACTGTAAGTCCTTCTTAAACTTGATAAAATAAGATAGTTCACAGCCTGTTAAGTACTGTAAGTCCTTCTTAAATTTGATAAAATAAGATAGTTCAAAGCCTGTTAAGTACTGTAAGTCCTTCTTAAACTTGATAAAATAAGATAGTTCAAAGCCTGTTAAGTACTGTAAGTCCTTCTTAAACTTGATAAAATAAGATAGTTCAAAGCCTGTTAAGTACTGTAAGTCCTTCTTAAACTTGATAAAATAAGATAGTTCAAAGCCTGTTAAGTACTGTAAGTCCTTCTTAAACTTGATAAAATAAGATAGTTCAAAGCCTGTTAAGTACTGCAAGTCCTTCTTAAATTTGATAAAATAAGATAGTTCAAAGCCTGTTAAGTACTGTAAGTCCTTCTTAAACTTGATAAAATAAGATAGTTCAAAGCCTGTTAAGTACTGTAAGTCCTTCTTAAACTTGATAAAATAAGATAGTTCAAAGCCTGTTAAGTACTGTAAGTCCTTCTTAAACTTGATAAAATAAGATAGTTCAAAGCCTGTTAAGTACTGTAAGTCCTTCTTAAACTTGATAAAATAAGATAGTTCAAAGCCTGTTAAGTACTGTAAGTCCTTCTTAAACTTGATAAAATAAGATAGTTCAAAGCCTGTTAAGTACTGTAAGTCCTTCTTAAACTTGATAAAATAAGATAGTTCAAAGCCTGTTAAGTACTGTAAGTCCTTCTTAAACTGGATAAAATAAGATAGTTCAAAGCCTGTTAAGTACTGTAAGTCCTTCTTAAACTTGATAAAATAAGATAGTTCAAAGCCTGTTAAGTACTGTAAGTCCTTCTTAAACTTGATAAAATAAGATAGTTCAAAGCCTGTTAAGTACTGTAAGTCCTTCTTAAACTTGATAAAATAAGATAGTTCAAAGCCTGTTAAGTACTGTAAGTCCTTCTTAAACTTGATAAAATAAGATAGTTCAAAGCCTGTTAAGTACTGTAAGTCCTTCTTAAACTTGATAAAATAAGATAGTTCAAAGCCTGTTAAGTACTGTAAGTCCTTCTTAAACTTGATAAAATAAGATAGTTCAAAGCCTGTTAAGTACTGTAAGTCCTTCTTAAACTTGATAAAATAAGATAGTTCAAAGCCTGTTAAGTACTGTAAGTCCTTCTTAAATTTGATAAAATAAGATAGTTCAAAGCCTGTTAAGTACTGTAAGTCCTTCTTCTATCTATCTATCTATTGCCTGACGCCGTGATCCCCGAAGGGGTGGCCACGAACGAACCGCCCCCATGCACCTCTGTCCCCAGTCAGTCGACGCCCCTCCCCCCAACCAGCACCGCCTTCGTTCATGTACTTCCTCACTCCATCCTTCCACCTCATATTCGGTCTACCTCTCCCCCTCTGTCCCTCCACCTCGCTCTCGTACACCCTCTTAGTCATTCTCTCGCTTTCCATACGTTCCATATGGCCGAACCATATCAAGTTGTTCCTTTTCACACTTTCCAGCACATCTACCTCCACACCACACCTCCTTCTAACTTCCTCATTAGTCTGTCTATCCCTCCATGTAACTCCGCACGCACTCCTTAAGTAATTCATTTCCACTGCTCTCACTCTTGGTCTGAGTCTCTCAACCAACGTCCATGCTTCGCTTCCGTAAGTCAGTGTCGGGATTACCACACTGTCATGCAAGGACTTCTTCACTTCCATACTGACCACCCTATTTCTTGTTACTGCTTTTAGCGTTCCTACAATGCCGTTCCCCTGTTGTACCCTCTCCCGCACCTCTTCATCCATAGACCCATCTTTACTCAACACACTGCCCAGATACTTAAAAGAGTTGACGATCTCCATAGCCTGACCGTTCAGCTTCACCTCACACTCTGTGACTTCACCCCTTTCGAAGACCATAACCTTGCTCTTCCCCGTATTTACCTTCAAATTCCGTTTTTCGCACACTGTTCCAAACTCATTTACCAGACCCTGCAACTCCCATTCATTATCACTCATCAGAACTGTATCATCCGCAAACAGCAGTATAGGTAGCTTCCACTCAATTCCCTCCCTTTTCAGCGATACACCAACATCCACTGCTCTTAAACTTCTTAAACTTGATAAAATAAGATAGTTCAAAGCCTGTTAAGTACTGTAAGTCCTTCTTAAACTTGATAAAATAAGATAGTTCAAAGCCTGTTAAGTACTGTAAGTCCTTCTTAAACTTGATAAAATAAGATAGTTCAAAGCCTGTTAAGTACTGTAAGTCCTTCTTAAACTTGATAAAATAAGATAGTTCAAAGCCTGTTAAGTACTGTAAGTCCTTCTTAAACTTGATAAAATAAGATAGTTCAAAGCCTGTTAAGTACTGTAAGTCCTTCTTAAACTTGATAAAATAAGATAGTTCAAAGCCTGTTAAGTACTGTAAGTCCTTCTTAAACTTGATAAAATAAGATAGTTCAAAGCCTGTTAAGTACTGTAAGTCCTTCTTAAACTTGATAAAATAAGATAGTTCAAAGCCTGTTAAGTACTGTAAGTCCTTCTTAAACTTGATACAATAAGATAGTTCAAAGCCTGTTAAGTTCTGTAAGTCCTTCTTAAACTTGATAAAATAAGATAGTTCCAAGCCTGTTAAGTACTGTAAGTCCTTCTTAAACTTGATAAAATCGTCTTTTAGTAGCCAGTATACAATTAAAAGGACGGAACTGGTACTGAACGGGTTAAGGGGAGATGGGTCGTTTTTCTAGATCCCGTTCTCCCTCATATTTAGCCCATAAGTTTTGAGTTTTTTAGACGTTTCTCCCATTAGTTTGGCGATTTTAAGACCTTTTGCCCCATTTTTTTGCCAATATTAAGATCTTTCGTGTTATTTAGGTGTCAATTTGTTTTCCTGGCGAAAGATAGTGAGCCTGTAATTTTGGAAGATTCGGCCTTCGGCCGGGACATATTTCTACCGAAAAATGCACAAATTAATCTAGAAGGGGAATCTAATGGATTGTGTATTTAAGTTTGTTGGAGGTCTAGGAGGGAAACTTAAAACAATAATATATATATATGAAATAATCGACCAAAAAAAAGAAAAAAAAATCAATCAGGACATAGCTTTTCATCTAAAGTCGGATTCCTACGAAGTTTTTTTCCGGCAATATTTGAACAAGTTATCATTCTGGATACATTAAGATGATTAAGGATCTCCTTAAACTCTCTCAAGGAGAGTTTTTTTTTTTTTTTTTTTTAGTTTGCTTCCTAGACCTCAATCCGGCTAAGCATAAAAAATGGTGCTAAATGGTACGAAAGGTCTTAAAATGGACAAATATCTGGGCAAAAGGCATTTAAAAAAACTAATGGGGCGAATGTCTTATAATCTTAAAGCTAATGGAGGAAAAGTGGGAAGAATCAGCGAGGGAATAGGTGAGCACTTTTTGAGTTACAGAGGCTATAGAGGTTGCGATTTCTAACCTACCCTAATTACGTAGTGGATAGGGGGAGGTGTGGCAGAGTGGTCTTCCCACTGGACTGGTAATCCAATGGACCCGGGTTCTAATCCCACTATGTCAATGGGAAGATATTATTGGGATGGCATTTGTGCTGTACCTAGTTTCAGTGCATTACCACAGCACACCGAAATGCCAAAAAAATACCCTCATTGTTCCCTGATTAAATAGCATTGTATGAATATTCCCATATTCAATATTATGTTACAGGGGGGCAATGCCTAGTGAGTTAATTGCTCAATAGGTGGCATTCTGAGAGGGAGGGTCCGAGTGTGGGGGATGAGACGGTGAAGCGCAGAGGCGAAGCAGCTTCAGAGATGGGGTTGCTTCGAGCCGGGGTGCTTCGCATGTCTCACTCCCTAGACTGGAACAAGACCTCACGGGCCTCACTGTGTTCAGCGGTGTAGTGTAAAGGCTGTCAGCCTATGCCCGAGAGGGAGTAGTTGGAATATAGAAGAAAAAAACCCAGGGTGTAGTAAGGTGAAGAGAGTAGTGAAGGATAGTTAGAGAAGAGCAGATAAGGAATTTGGAAGGAATCTAAGTGCATATTGGAGGGAGTGTAAGAAACTGTTCTGGAAAGAGGTCAAGAATGTTAGGGAGGGTAGCAAGGGAAATAGGAAGGGTGTGAAAGATAAGAATGGGCGAGTGTTGCCGAGAAGCAGGAAAGAGTCTAGAGATGGAGGGAGTACTTCAACGAATTGTTTAACGTAAAGAATGAAACTCCAGCAAACATAGTTGGATAGGGTATGGGAGGGAGAAGAAGAGAAGTAGTGGAGGAGGATATTGGGATCAGGTTAGAAGTGTGTGAAGTCATGAAAAGAGTGAAGATGGGGAAACCATCAGGAATAGATTGAGTGTGTTGGGAAAATGCTGAGGTATGGTGGTGAGATAGTGATCGAATGGGTATGGAAAATGTGTAAATTAGCATGGGAGAAGGGAAGTGCGCCTGATGACTGGAAGGCAGGCATAATAGTCCCTCTGTATAAAGGGTAAAGGGGAAAGAGGATTGTGTGGTAACCACCAGGGGATATGTCTGCTAAGCGTAGTAGGGAAGGTGTACAGTAGGGTAGTGATCGAGAGAGTGAGAGCAAGAATGGAGAAATGGGTAGGTGACAAGCAGGGCGGGTTTAGGAAGGGAAGAGGATGTGTAGATCAGATTTTTGCCCTGAAATGTTATGTGGAGAAATATCTGGAGTAGCGACAAAAGTTGTATGCTGCCTTTATGGACTTGGAGAAGGCCTATGACAGAGTTGATAGAGAAGGTATGTGGAAAGCGTTCAATATACAGATAAGATGGCAAGTTGCTGAAAGCAGTGAAGATCACGTATGAAGGTACGGCAGAGACGTCAGCATCTATGGAGAATGAATAGAGTGAGTTCTTTGATCTGAATTTTGGGTTAAAGCAAGGGTGAGTGATGTCCCCATGGTTGTTTAATATAAATATGAATTGATTCATGAAAGAAATACAAGGAGGAGCAGTGGATGTTGGTGTACCGCTGATAAGGGAGATAAACGAGTGGAAGTTGCCTGTAGTGCTGTTTGCCGATAATACTGTTATGATGAGCGAGACTGAATGGGAGTTGCAAGGTCTGGTAAATATGTTTGGAACAGTGTGTGAAAAACGGAATCTGAAGGTAAATGCGGGGAAGAAAAAGGTTATGGTCTTTGAAAGGGATGCAGTCATATAGTGAGAGATGAGGTTGAACGGTTAGGCTATGGAGAACGTCAGCTCGTTTAAGTACTTGGACAGTGTGTTGAGTAAAGATGGGAGTATGGCTGAAGAAATGCGGGTGAGGGTGCAACAGGGGAGGAGGGTTGTAAAAACGCTGAAAGAAGTAACAAGAATTATTGTGGTCAGCATAGAAATAAAGAAGTCATTGCATGACAGTGTGGTAATCCCGACATTGACTTGTGGGAGCGAAGCATGGACGTTGGTGAAGAGACTCAATCCAAGAGTTAGATGGGTGGAAATGAGTTACTTGAGAAGTGCATGTGGAGTTACATGGAGGGATAGACAGACAAATCAGGAAATACGAGAGAGGTATGGTGGGGATGTAAATGTGCTGGAAAGTGTGAAAAGGAACACCTTGAGATGGTTCGACCATGTGGAACGTATAGGAAAAAATAAAATTACTAAGAGAGTGAACGAGAGGGAGATGGAAGGACAGAAAGGGAGAGGTGATAGGATGGAGTTAAGAAGTATATGCGTGAGTGAAAGCGGTGCTGGATGGGAGGAGGGGAATCGACTGACTTGGGACAGAGATGCATGGGGGCGTTTCGTTCGTGGCCACCCCTACGGGGATCACGGCGTCCGGCAATAAATAGATAGTAAGAAAGGGAAAATAGTACTCGTGTGATACCGGGGTTTGTTTGCGTCGACCGAATGCCACCTTCGTCAACCTATTCATCATATTTGGAATAACCACGAACATTTTCAAACCTGTTATTTTTTTGCTTGGGGTAGTTTAGTGATAGTTTGCATTGACCACTTTCAAAGTTCGGATTATGGGGAGGTTCACACTCTAAATATGAATGTTTAACAGCAATTTACGTTAACATACGCTATCGAACACGTGAAAGTATATAAAATCAACTTTATCATAATTGCTATCCATCAAAACCCCATATATTGCGTGTATTTCTGAAATATATAAATGACTACAATTGTATATTCATCATAAACCGTAAATTGCAACTCGTCAATTATGCTAATGAGTTAACCCTTTCAGTATTAGGACACGTTGCTTCGTTATCTGGATAAAATTAATGCAATTTTACAAGGATTAGGAAGGACCTGTCAGAATGATCATATGGTTATTTGTGATTGACTGCACTCCATTAATACTTACTGTGCCTCCCTAAGCTGAATCATGTAGACTAATACGAGCAAGAACTATGCTTGACATAATACACTGAACATGTTAAGGGGAGATGAGTCGTTTTTCAGGTCCCCTTTCTTCCTCATGTTAAGCCCCATTAGCTTTCAGATTATAATACGTTGGGCCAATTAGTTTGGCGATTTTAAGACCTTTTGCCCCATATCTTGTCAATATTAAGACTTTTCTTGTCATTTAGGAGTCGATTTTTTCCTGGCGAGAGATAGCGAGCCTATAATTTATGAGTAACCGGCCTTCGGCCGGGACACATTTTCTATCGAAAAATCTACAAATTTATCTTGAAGGAGGGTCTTAGGTGTTTCCCAAATCTTGATGAAGGTCTAGGGAGAAACTGAAACTAAAAGTGAATTTGGGATCAACAACATATATAATAATAGGCCCGGATCAACACTTGGGATCAACAACATATATAATAATAGGCCCGGACCAACAATTTGGGATCAACAACATATATAATAATAGGCCCGGACCAACAATTTGGGATCAACAACATATATAATAATAGGCCCGGACCAACAATTTGGGATCAACAACATATATAATAATAGGTCCGGACCAACAATTTGGGATCAACAACATATATAATAAAAGGCCCGGACCAACAATTTGGGATCAACAACATATATAATAATAGGCCCGGACCAACAATTTGGGATCAACAACATATATAATAATAGGCCCGGACCAACAATTTGGGATCAACAACATATATAATAATAGGCCCGGACCAACAATTTGGGATCAAAAACATATATAATAATAGGCCCGGACCAACAATTTGGGATCAACAACATATATAATAATAGGCCCGGACCAACAATTTGGGATCAACATATATAATAATAGGCCCGGACCAACAATTTGGGATCAACAACATATATAATAATAGGCCCGTACCAACAATTTGGGATCAACAACATATATAATAATAGGCCCGGACCAACAATTTGGAATCAACAACATATATAATAATAGGCCCTGACCAACAATTTGGGATCAACAACATATATAATAATAGGCCCGGACCAACAATTTGGGATCAACAACATATATAATAATAGGCCCGGACCAACAATTTGGGATCAACATATATAATAATAGGCCCGGACCAACAATTTGGGATCAACAACATATATAATAATAGGCCCGTACCAACAATTTGGGATCAACAACATATATATAATAATAGGCCCGGACCAACAATTTGGAATCAACAACATATATAATAATAGGCCCTGACCAACAATTTGGGATCAACAACATATATAATAATAGGCCCGGACCAACAATTTGGGATCAACAACATATATAATAATAGGCCCGGACCAACAATTTGGGATCAACAACATATATAATAATAGGCCCGGACCAACAATTTGGGATCAACAACATATATAATAATAGGCCCGGACCAACAATTTGGGATCAACAACATATATAATAATAGGCCCGGAACAACAATTTGGGATCAACAACATATATAATAATAGGCCCGGACCAACAATTTGGGATCAACACCATATATAATAATAGGCCTGGAACAACAATTTGGGATCAACAACATATATAATAATAGGCCCGGACCAACAATTTGGGATCAACAACATATATAATAAAAGGCCCGGACCAACAATTAACCAGTTCACTACCGGTGCCGTCCTTTTAACTTTTGTTCTGGCTATTATTAGACGATTTTATTCAGTTTAAAAAGGCCTCCATTATCAAAAGGCTTCGAACTATCTTACTTACTTTTATTACCACATATCCTTCTTAAATTGCATACAATCATCTAAATATAGCTAGAATGAAATAAAAATTGCGTTGCCGGTAAAGAAGGAGTTAAGCTGCCTGAAGAACTGGCTCTGAAGGTAGAATGTTGGACCGGGCTCACATATTAATAACCCCTTTAGCATGATCACATCATTTGCATCAAATTCTGGTTCCTTTAGACAATATTCTTCAACTTGTAATCTACCACTAGGACTGAAAGGAGTAAATACGATATCAGTACCGGTAATCTCTCTGAATAACATTGGGTCTTCTCAAACTGCATAAAATCGTCTCATTTTAGGCAGAATACAAGGTAAACAAGGGGTTAACCCGTTCTGTACCGGCTACGTTATTTAAATTTTACTCTGGCTGTATTTAGACGATTTTGTGCAGTTTAAGAAGTATCTGGGGTACTAAAAAGGGTTTGGTGAGATAGTCCGAAGCCTATTATTTGCTGAAGGCCCTTCTGAAACTGAACACAAACGTGTAATAGTAGCCAAAATAAAGTTAAAAGAACGTCGCTGGTACGGTAGAGGTTAAAGGGAGATTTGTATTTATATATTGAATTATATTTATATATATATATATATATATATATATATATATATATATATATATATATATATATATAACAAGAGGAAGAATAGAGATAGAGCTGCGCCATACGCCATGTTTATTACTCGAATTTTCGGCATCAACAAGGTGCCATCTTCAGGTTATACAGACTGATCCTAAAAATATACAAAATAAGTATTATACAATTGGAAAGAAAATGGATCTAATGTAATACATTCTATCACTTAATAAGCTGAAATATACCTAGTTAAAAAGCTCCCAAATACATACAAAACAACATTAATCATAACCCACTGGCCTCAAACTCCTCTTGTTATGGAAATTGCGGTGCCCTCGGCCACCTACTGATGTCTTATATATATATATATATATATATATATATATATATATATATATATATATATATATATATATATATATATATATATATATATATATATATATATATATATATATATATATATGTTAGTATAGCCAGGTAATAGATTCTCTTTTAAACAGACGAGGTTAACCTAACAAGTGCGCATGGGGGTAATTGGAAACGTCTCCCTGTGCTGACGTATTTGAGGTGTTTCCGTCACTAAAATATTCATTGTACCATTAATAGCATTAATACTTATCCATATGCGCCTATTATGGGTTGATTATAAAGGTATTAACCTGAAACAACAATAAAACGAGTGAAAACAGCGTTTGGATGGTCAAAATCGGAGATATAGCCCGCGAGTTGTATAATGTATGGGTGAGGCAAGCTGCTTTCCCACCAATTTCCCCCAAGGCCACTGAGACACAGTCGATCGATACTCTCTCTCTCTCTCTTGCACTCGCTTGCCATCAATGATGACAACACCCTGCTTGCAACTCGCTAATGTTAGCACGAAAATATACCTCAGAATAAGGGAATAACAGGGAAAATAGGTGATAACTGAAGGAGAGGAGGAAAGTGGGGAAGGAGGGGAGGTAGAGGACTGAGATTTTGCATGGCCCAGAAGCCAAAAAAGAAAAAAAAAAAAAAAAAAAAAAAAAAAAAAAAAATCGATGTCAAAAGTTGATTTTTGTTTTCACTCACTCTTAAGAGTCTCCCCGCAGTCCGCCGGGGGAACTCTTAAGAGTCTCCCTGCAGTTCCCGGGTTGTTGTTGTTGTTGTTGTTCCCTAAGCTGCCTGGCCGAACAGCCCCGAGTCCCTGAGAAAGGCCATGACCACGATCGGGCTTTCCCACAGAGCTCTCATTGAGTGTAGATTGTGTTGTTGGCGTAAGTGGTTGTGTGAAATGCAGTCTTCTATGATGTCTTTAATGGTATGGGGAGCTGTGTTACATCCCGGGCAGGCGTCGACAACGGAGTCATCCAGTCTCTTCTGATAGCTCAGGAGAGCTGGATGGTGTCCGCATCTCAGCCTGGCCAGGTGGACTCTGTCCTCGCGAGGAAGGGAGGATTCGGAAGGATGGATTTCGGGAGGTCGTGCATGCAGCTGTGTGTTGTCTGTGAGTGAGTGGATGGATCGGTGAGAGATATGAGTATGGATGTGCTTCTGGAAGTTGGTTCGGGGTGGGCAGGGAGGGAGAGAGGACAATAATTGTGTGTGATACCGTGTGCTGGGTGTTGTTTTAATATTTCTTGGTGTCTGTGGGTGTGTTGCCATGTAGTTTAGTGGGTGGTCTTGGTTCGTGGAGGCTGCTGCCAGGAATTGAGTGCCTCTCATGTCCAGATGGTCTTTGACTTTGAGGATTTTGGTTTCTTGATGTAGGTGATCTGTGGGTGCAGTAGCTGTGCAGCCTGTAATGATCTTCAGGGCTTTGTTTTGAATAGTCTGTAAGGTCTTATGATGTGTTTCAGCTAGGTTAGAAGCCCAGGCTGGGCTTGCGTATTCCATTACTGATCTTATGTATTGTTTATATACTGTGGTGGTAGTTTCTTTGTTATGTCCAAATTTTGTGTGAGCAAGTGACCTGAGGGCGTTAAGTCTGGGTGTCAGTTTCTTTTTAATGTTTGTGGTGTGCTGTTTGAATGTCATATGAGTATCATATGTTACTCCTAGGATTTTGGGTGTGTGTGTATGTGTTAGGGGTGTGTTGTTTATGGTGAGTTGAGGGATGTATTCGTGTTCTCATGTCCAACTTGTGAGCAGGGTTGCGGTGGATTTGGCTGGGGCTAGATTAAGTCTGTTTGTAGTGCACCAACCATGTAGTGTGTTGAGATAGGGTTGAAGGAGATCTGTTGCTCTTTTTGGGTCATGGTGTGTGCATGTGAGTGTTATGTCATCTGCATAGGAGGCTAAGTTTATTTGGGGCGTATTGGGTGTAGTTATATCGTGCATGTACAGATTGAAGAGTGCGGGCGATAGGACGGATCCTTGTGGGACTCCGTTTGGAAAGTTTCTGATATTAGATGACTGACCGGCAAAAGATTTGTGTGCACATCTGCCTGCTAGGAAGTTGGCCAGCCACCTTTTTGTGTTGTTGTGCATGTTTGTGTTGTAGATTTTGTTTGTTAGGTTGTGGCGGGGGATGGCATCGAAGGCTTTACTAATGTCGAATGTGGCTAATAGTGATCTGTGTGGTGGTCTAGCTGAGTTGATGCCGTCGAAAGCTCTTTGTGTAAGGTCTGTGAGAAGAGTGTTTGTGGAGTGCAGTGGCCTAAAGCCATGTTGTGTTGGAGCTAGGGGTAGGTCAGGTGTAATTAGTTGTAATACTAGGTGTTCCATGACTTTGGAGGGGGAGCAAAGAAGTGTGATGGGGCAGTGCGAGGAGGGTAGCGTGGGGTCTTTGTTGGGTTTGGGGAATGTGATGATGATACCATGCTTCCAAATGTCTGGTATTGTGTTGTGTGAATAGCTGTAGTTTGATATGTTAGTGAGTGCTTGTATGCCTTGTGGTCCCAGGTGTCTGAGGTGTATGCTGCTTATGTTGTCTAGGCCACAGGCGGGTGAGTGCTTGGGATTGTTGATGATATGCTTTGTCTGGTGATTGGTGAAGGGTGTATAGTCAGGGTCTGTGGGAAATTGTCTCTTACGTCGGATGACACGTCGGTCGTCTTTGTGAGGTTTTAGGTGGCTGACATGTGAAAAGTGATTGATGAGAGTGTTTGCTTGTTGTTTACATGAAGGAGTAGAGTCTGTTGTTGTGATTGCAGCATGTGATTGTGTTGTGTTGCTGTTGGAAAGTGTGATGCTGTTTAGTGTTTTGTAAAGTTTTTTGGGGTTTGTTTTGTGATCAAGTGTTTGTAGGAAGTTATTCCAATTTAGTTTTTGTTGTTCTTGTATTTTGTTGTTAGTTTGGGTGTTGAGTGCTAGAATTTGTTGTGTGATGTCTTGTGTGTGGGGTGCTGGGGAGTGTTTCAGTATGTCGCGTTGTCTGATGAGGTTTTGAATTTCTGGTGTGAAGTTGGGGTTGTGTATTTTCCTGTTACCTCTTGGAATGTGTTTCTTGTCAGCGTTTTGGATAGTTTTATTGAGTATGTGTACCGCATTGTTGATGTTAGTGATGGGTGTACTGTTTAGAGTTGTGAAGTGTTGTTCTGTCTCATTTGTGAATGCTTCCCAGTTAGCTCTTTTATAATTGGTGTATGTGTGTTTGTGGCTAGCGGGGGTGAGTCTGGTTTTGGTGGTGATTATGATCGGGAGGTGGTCAGAGCCTAAGGTTCTGACCACCCTCCAGGATGTTGTGGGGGCGAGTTCTGGGGAGCAAAAGGTGATGTCTGGAGATGATGGGTTATAGAGGGCTTGGTGAGGAATATGGGTATGTTGATTGATGTCGTTAAGGATGATGAGGTTATCGGTTTGGTTTTGTAGTACCAGCCCTTTGTCTGTGTCGGGGTTGTCGACAAACCAGGCCGACGTCTTGGCGTTGAAGTCACCACCCAGGATGATGTGTGGGGTGTGTGGGGTGTTTGTGATGTGTTGTAAGTGTGGTCTGTATTCATTTGGTACTGTAGGGGATGTTTGGGGAGGGATGTATGTGTTTATGATGGTTATGTTGGAGTTGTTGCCAGTGCGTATTTTAATTGACTGTATTTCTGTTGTGTTATCATTTGGGGGGAGGAGGGATTTGGTTTGTACACTGGTTACTATGTATGATATTTCTTTGTGTACCAGGGTGATGAGTCCACCGCCCCCGCCGACAGCCCGGTCTTGTCTGATGGTGGTGAAATTATGAAATGTGGGTGTTTTTTGTGTTGTGCGGAGTTTCCGGGTTAAAGGCAATAGCAGTTTCAGCATTAAGGATTTTATTGTAACAGCTTTCAATAGTTCTAACAATTTTCCTCTGGGGTTCAGAGATGAGGTACAACAGGTTAGCAAAATTCATGGTGGATCCAACGTTTCACAAGTAAACATCTTGCATCTTCAGGGAAAGGAGAGGTAATGATTAGAATCAGAATCAGAATCATAATGTAAGGTTAGCCACTCCCGCTGGAGCCAAGGTGACACTAAAGTGTTCCCTGGTTCAGCCTTGAGGTGCATCCAGCTAATATTGATCGGAAATTCAGCTGAATCCATATTATTCTAAATGAATCTTGGTTCGGGTAGTGGTGCTTCTACAATGGTCCTAGAAGTAGTTTCACTAGATGTGAAATAAGAGAGATCAGATCAAGACAAGTGGGGGTTAAAAATGAAGAGTTGAAGAGTATGAAAAGATGGTGGGCTGTCCACCTAGCTATTGTTTATGTTAAGTATACTGTGTATCCGCAAAAATTCCCGTCGCGAGCAACTACAGCCACCCCTGGCTTCTCCATATTTCCTTTCCAGAAAGATGGGCCCATTAGGTCCCCTGCCTGGGGTCCGCCATGGCGGGCCCCAGGCAGGAGAACTATCGTTTATATATATTGACTTCATTAGGAAAACCATATTGAGTGGACAGTCAAGGGCTCAAGCGGTGCACCAGCTTGAGAGCAACGCCACTTGACTGCCCCTATAATTATGTGGTACTGTGGGATTGTTTTGAGGCACTGACAACTCCCTCACAGGGTCGGTGCTACCCCGGAGGGATCCGTACTAGCACTCTGGTAAGTAAGTCATGGGATACTGACGGAAGTATTGCTGGGTGCTCTACCACATTCCCCGTCTGCATTTCCCCTGGTTGAGTCTTATCGGTTCCGTTATATTGAGTGTCATATTCAGTTATGGTCGAATTTGATGAGTTTTAATTAGAATGAGTTTGCCTCAGTTATGATGTAAGTTATCTTGCCTTGCTTCCTCCCGATCATATCGCCAGTTTACCCCTCCAGCTAGAGCCAAGACCACATTGAAGTGATCCTTGGCTCAGCCTTGAGACACACCTGGCTAATAATGATCAGAAATTCGGCTGGAATGGCTTATTTAGTGATGTTATAACAGGTGGTCGCCTTATTAGTGATATATAATGTTTTTACCCTGCTTCCTCCCGGTCATATTGCCAGTTAGCCACTCCAGCTGGAGCCAAGGTGACACTAAAGTGTTCCCTGGTTCAGCCTTGAGGTGCATCCAGCTAATATTGATCGGAAATTCAGCTGAATCCATATTATTCTAAATGAATCTTGGTTCGGGTAGTGGTGCTTCTACAATGGTCCTGGAAGTGGGGAACCAACTGTGACCAATGTGGTCTCCCTGTATCCAGTCCATAACGGGGTCGTTCATTTGACTGTATTTTCTCACCAGATTTTTTGCTCTTTCCGCTAGTTTTATGTTCATGGGACATATATTAGCCTCCATGTGCATTTCCTCTGTTGTCTTAGTGTATGGGAAGTATTCATTGAATGAGAATCTTAGTGCTCCATTTTGAATTTTCTGTAGCTGTGATATCTGGGTTTTGCTTAGGGCACATAATGGTATCGCTGGGTATTCTATTACAGGTAGTACAAAGGATTTGACTAGTTGCAGTTTTATATGCTGTGGGAGATCTTTTAGTTTGTATAGCTCACTTAATGCTTGTTTCCCCTTAATTGTTAAGTCCTTGACATGTCTGCAATAACCTGTTGTAGTGATCTGTAATCCCAATATTTTACCTTTATGTGCATAATCTATAAGCTCTCCGTTTGCTACTACTTCCTCGTATTTTTTGTTTGCAATATTGATTAGCGCGAATTTAGTCTGGTTAGTTTTTATTTTCCAGCTTTTTTCAAACGCATTGATTTTTTCTATTTCTGCACCAACAAGCTCTGCCATAAGTCTTCTTGATTTTCCTCTGTGAGTGATAATTTGAGTTATGTCGGCGGCATATGTGATATTATGGCAATCCATTGCAGGCTCGGGCATATCTCTGGTGTAAATAGTGTATAAGGTTGGCGAAAGGATTCCCCCTTGAGGTACTCCACTTTGTATTACTATTTCTGGCCCCATTATTGTTCCCACACGTATACTGACTGTGCGGTCCACGAGGTAATCACATAATATTTTTTCAAAGTAGGAAGGTAAGCCTAGTTGTAATATTTTGAATTTGAGTCCTTCATGCCATATCAAATACCTCATACCTTATCAAATGCCTTCGACACGTCACGTAGAACTATTGAGCATTGGTCACGGCGACTCTTAGCATGGGCTAATATTTCAGAAGTAACCAAAAGTGCTGTGCCTGTGCCTCGGTGTTCCCGGAACCCATGTTGCGAGCTTGGCAGTAAATTGTTATGGTTGAGATGTGATTTTAGCCTTGTATTGATGATTTTTTCTAATAATTTTCCGGGTACTTCCAATAAGGTGATTGGTCTATAGTTTCTTGGGTTGAAAGGTGATTTAGATCCCTTTGGTATTAAGTTAATAATACCCTTTTTCCATTTGTCTGGAAAATAGCCTAGGCCTATCTCAGCCTATCTCAACAAGTTGCTTTAGGGCTCCTTCGGGGATATTTAATAGAATAAGTTTATTTATATTACTATAACCCGGGGTGTTATTTTTCAGTTTGTGTATCAGGTGTTTAACTTCTTCTATTGTCGCATTTCTTGTCGTTTGGCTTGTATTGTCGAATCTGGTGTGGTCTATATGGATGAAAGGTATGGTCCTTTCTAAATTCCTATTTAGGTATGTGTGCACCTCCTCCTCCTTTTCATCATCAAAGTCTTGGTTTTCCTCTTCCGAGATTTTGAAGACATCCCTCCATATGTTCCTGAAGATTTCCTCTTTTTTCTTGCTGTCATAAATTTTGTTATTATCACT
Source organism: Paralithodes platypus (assembly GCA_032716605.1). Classification (NCBI taxonomy): domain Eukaryota; kingdom Metazoa; phylum Arthropoda; class Malacostraca; order Decapoda; family Lithodidae; genus Paralithodes; species Paralithodes platypus. The sequence continues at coordinate 30,329,566 of CM064530.1, forward strand.
GTCTAGAACATATGGGGGGGATGTATTTGCCGTCCCTTTCATTGTCTTAATTTTCTGCCAAAAAGATACAGGGTTTTTTGCATTATCAATTAGGTATTGGACATTAGATTCCCAGTTTTTGCTACTGCTGTCTCGGCATTCATTAACCAGTAGTTGTTTTAGCCTTTTATAATGGTTATAGTCTACCCCGGTCCAACCGTTTCTAATGCTGTTGTTGTAAAGTCTGGTGAAGCAAGCTTGGATATTTCTAATTTTGTTATTTATGATAGGTTTTGATATGGTCTTTTTCGATCCCATTGGGATTACCCCCTGTATACCCTTTAGAATCGCTTCATACCAGTCATTTATTTTTTTGTCCACAATCTCCATTCCCTCATAACCACTCCAGTCATAATCGTTCTGGATTTCAGAGTTGACTATTTCTCTGAAGAGATCCCAATTTGCTTTATTAAATAATGGTCTTTCTACTGTGGGTTCAAGGATTGCTTTCGAAGTTATTGTAAGGAGCACGGGAAGGTGATCTGAAGATGTCAGTGGTCCAGTTTCGATTTTGGTATTATGATAAGTTTGAGTATTGCTAATGATGATATCTGGGGTAGTCGCTGCATTATGACATAAGTATGTGGGAAAATATGGTCCCAGATGAATCATCCTATCGCATAAGGTTTTTGCCCACATTGTTATCTGTATTGTGACCAAGTCTTCTGTGCTTGGCATTTAGATCTCCAATTATATACATGGGTTCATTATTATACAGCAGTTTATGAAAATCAGGAAACGGCAGGAAAGGTCTTCTTGGGGGCAGATATGTGGTAGCTATGTTGATTGGTCCTGTATTTGTATAAATCTTCAGGCTTAAGACGTCTGTATGGAAGTCATCATCAAGTTTATGTTTAATATTTGTCTTAATCAACACTGCTGAACCATCATTTCGTTCACTACTCGAGTTTATTTTGTAAGTTATATAACCAGATATGTTGATAGTTTGGTCAGGTTTCGCTCCATGGCTATTAAGTGTTATGATATCTGGATCCAGTTCTTTGTATATATTTGCCAACTCCGTTTTCCGGGTTTCCCAGTGGAGAACATTGTGATGAACTATTCTGATGGTCTCCATGTTAATCAGATGATCTTCTTACCCTTGGGTCTCTGTTACCTGGTAGAGGTGATTTGTCCACCTGAAGCCCAGGCCTCAATTTCCTGAATTCACTCTCCTCCATCGTCACCCAGCAACCTTTAAGGTCGATATCACTATTTGTAATCTTTTGAAATATATCTTTTTCTTCATAGTCTGCATTGGTGTACAACCACTTGTATTTCCTACTTTGAAGTGCGTTGAGCAACTGCTCTCGGCCAAAAAAGTCTGTTGGCCATCCTTGTGCTTTAGTTGTGGAGATTTTTAGTCCTATATCTTTACCCTTCAAATTAGCATTGATGGTGGGTTGTCTCAATGTGAGTTCCTTCTCCTTCTCTCTGCGTTCTGAGCTAAATGGTTTTTTGTTAGTGTTTTTCTTGTTTGCTTTCTTTTTTGGTCGATTTGCAATTGCAGTTGCTGTCTCCGTAGATTCTTCCTCCAATTCGGGGCAATCATCCTCTGGGTCAGTGCCAAGGCCCTTAAGAATTTTGGCTGAAGGTGGATTATTTGGTACATTTAATGTTGGCAAGTTGTTTTCTTCGGAACAGGTCATTTAGTGTGATGTCGTATGTTCCTGGCTCTCCTACGTTGATCACGTGTGCATATAAAATGCATTCTAGGATTTTAGTTGCCGAGCCTTTTGATAGACCAAGCTCAGGGTTCCGGAAGTCAGTTGTTCTTGCCTTGTCACTGTAGGTTATTGTAGGTGATGTTACACTCCCTTCCATCATCTTACGTTTGTCTTTAAGTGCTGTTTTCCTCTGTGCACATGCCATTGCTAGAGTTCGATGATCACCCTTGCAGTTTATGCAATTTTTAACTGTGTTTGTGCACTCTTTCCAGGTATGATTCATTTCACTACATTCTGAACAAATTTTGTAATCTTTACCTTTCTTGCAGTTGTTGGTTGTATGGTCTTCAATCTTATAGCAACGCATACACGATTTGATCGGGATGAAGTTCTCCTGTTTTATTTGGGTAGCTGGTACACTCACATTGAACATGATCATACCGCTGACTGTAGCTTTGTTGGCTAATTTGGTTTGGTTGAATGTGATTTTTAGAGTGTTGCTCTGTTGAAACTTGTACACTTGCTCAACACCATTCATTTGTTTGTTCGATCTCAGTGGTCATCTTCGGAGTTCTGGTAAATGTGATCATCTATGGCAAACAGAAGCACAGATTTTTTGGCTTTGATTTCTGGTGGCAGTAGAGCCGTGAATTCCTGCTTGTTCAGTTCATCAAGAGTGGAAGTCTGAAAAAGTTTGTCTGTGTCACTGTCATCTTTGATGAGAATGACAAATCCATCATCAATGGGGATTATTCGGGTCGCATAAATCCCAAACTTGCCCAAAATGCTGAGGAGTACTGTTTTGGATGCTCTCAATTTGGGCCGGGGGTGTTTAATCTTAACTCGCGCCATGGTTTATTACAGAATGGCCATGAAGGGATAACTAGTTTTTAAAAAAGAATACGCATAAGTTTGTGGATCAAGAAGCTAGGACGTCCGACCAAAGCAGCCAATCAGCTAGGCTGCCTGGGTTTGCAAAAGCTTCAGCTGTCTACAGGATCAAGATCCGATCAAGATACAAGGTGCTCCTCTCTGATTGGCCGATGCAAGCCAAACTCGATCTTCCACACTCAGCTGTATCAGGTGACTCCTGGTGAGCTTATGTTAACAAATAAATAGATTGCCTCAAGTTGACTTTACAGATAAAAGTGTAAAAGAACTATCAGGACACTAGAATCACTTGAACCATCCAGATTAAGAAAGCAAGGGATAGTTCTGTTAAAGGTCTTGTTAAAAACAAAAACAAAAAGTTAAAATTTAAAGTTAAAAGAAAGAGATAAAGGAAAATTTACGTTAAAATTAGGTCAAACTACAAATGCAGGACAAAAAAAAAAGCTGAAGTTAAGGATACAAGAAAAGTTACGTTAAATTTAAATACAAACTAAATTGAAATGTTTAAAAAACAAAATTAAATAAAGTGCAAAATTAAAAGCTCTCAGGCCACCCACCGCCTAATCTCTGCACTGGTTTCAGCAGATAAAACCTAATCCTATGTGCCCTTAGTGTCACCCTACGGATGACACCTATTAGCTAAACCTACCTAGCGCCTTGGGCTGCCAGCACCCCTTAACCACCAGCCTCTAAAGGCTGTCGAATGGTGTTTGGGTACCAGTGCCACTGGAGCGTCTAAACCAATTCAATTCAACTCAGTGAATTTAAACATACTAAGATTTTAATGTGCATTATGCATGCACATGTCCTTAATGTTTGCACTCCTGGAACATATAGAACTGAACTAAACAAAATGCTTGTAAAAAATAGCCTACCAGAAATGTGGTTCCCTGATAATCCAGATTCAGGAAATATATTTCATGCTACATACACTGACAAAAGACCATCACAACCTGAAAATGCAGAAGGAGACACAGCTGAATTAAGAATGGATGCACAGGAGGGACAATCAACAACTGAATTCGACTTTTGTGATCTAATCAGTCAGCCTACAAATGCATGCTCCAGGTGCACCAGAGAGTATTTCGGATATACCAGCAGAGAGAGAATGTCCAGATAGGCTGTCTATTGGGTCCGAAACAGGAACTATAACTAAACAACAACGGAAGAAATCAACATGGGAAGCTGAACAACTGGATTTGACTTTCTATGTTGGCCAGAATACAACCTACCAGCTAAACTTATTCATAAAGAAATAATGATAGCAATTACAAGGGGTACAATAAAGTGGATCTATAATAATAGGGCATATGATGAGAGACTAGTGACGGGATTATTGCATGCCGATCAAATAAGCTACACAAAGGCAGCATTTAAAAAGGTTGACAAATCAACATTCAAGAAAAAGAGAAATGGCCTTGAGACAAGAAGTCCTCAAGGTCATCAATACAAGAAAGCGCAACGCTGAAATGGAAAAAAGGTATAAAATTTTGCAACATAATGTAAGACATTGGCGTACACATAAAGTACAATTATTAAATATTTATGCAAACATAGATCCTGATGTGATATTATTAAATAGTCATGGTCAGAAAGATGATGAAAAAATTAAAATTTTAAATTACATCACTTATCAATCAAATAAAAGTAATGAAATTAATGATGGTACCGCAATAGCAATTAAAAGACACATAAAACACAAAATAATAAACAACTTCAATAGTGATTGCTTAGCAATAAAATTATACACTACATTAGGAGAAATAATAGTTTCTACGATGTACTTACCCCCAAGAAGACCGCATTTACCACATTTAGATATGATTAACCTAATAAATTATAATCAACCAACGTATATAATAGGAGACCTTAATCCTAGACATGCTATCTTTGGAAATAGAGATTCTAATGAAGTGGGAAGATCACTTAATATGCTAATGAATACAGGTAGACTTCGATATTTGGGACCAAACTTTAATACATTCATGGGACATAGATCTTGTACTAACCCTGATAAGATATTTACGAACAACAAAGTCCATCATAACTACCATATAGAACAAGGTCCACTTACTTTAAGTGACCATTTGCCAATCATATTTACATTATCAACAAGTCCAATTCAAATACCTATCAAAGAGAGATTACACATGAGTAAGGCTAATTGGGATAACTATAAAAATGACTTGAGTAATTATAATACACCTAATTTACAGAACAAAGGCACAGATGACATAGAGGTGGAAATAAATAAGATAACACATCAAATCAGAGAAGCTGTAAATAGAAACATACCAAAAACTAAATATAAGACATTGCCGCACAGTAAAACAACACATAAACAAAGGCAGTTACAAACTATATTCGTTAATTTAAACAACTACATTCACTTATTTGGTGCAAATAAAATTGTGATGGACAATATAAAACGAGTACAAAATGAACTAGGAGAAGAGGCATTGGAGATGTCGAGGGCTAAATGGGACAATATTATATAATCTTAGTGAAGAGAAAGACCCCAAAATATTCTGGAAAAGTATAAATAGAATAATAGGTAATCAACAGGATACAATGACAATTATAAAAGATCATAATGGAGTGGAAATTGAAGAAGATGCAGATATTGAGGAAGCTTTCAGGAGAGAATGGAGTAAAGTATTTAGAATCAGTGAAGAAGAGAATGAAGAATTTGATAGTGATCATGAGGAAGAAATAAATAACTGGATGAATAATAATTTTCAAAGAACTCAGCCTTACGGGATCATTGATATGGGTAGACTAAGAGAGATTGGAGCAATAAATGAATTGGAGTTTTTTCACTTTTTAAGGTCGTTTAAAGAGAAAGCACCAGGGTCTTCAGGTATAACTAGGAATATGATAATGAATTTACCTGAAAACATGATTAAATCATTAATACATGTTTTTAATGCTAGTTTAGCAACTGGCTATTATCCTGATGCATTTAAGACAGCCAAAATGATATTTATACCTAAGCCTCAGAAAGACACTTCACAGATCATTAACTATAGACCTATATGCCTACTTGAGTTCATGGGAAAGTTATTAGAGAAGATCATAAATAATAAACTAATTCAAGCAATTGATCAACATATCAATCCACGACAACACGGATTTAGGAGAGGCAGGGGAACACAAACAGCTCTAGCTATAACAACAGAAATTATTTCCAAAGCTAAATCTCAAAACAATCAAGTTATTTTAGTCCTACGTGATGTATCAAAGGCATTCGACAAGGTCTGGCATATGGGCCTAAAGTATAAGATACTACAATTGGGATTACCAAGTAATATGGAGAAAATTCTTTGTAATTATCTGGATAACAGATATGCCCAAATTAATATTAGAGGTATTACCGGACCAAAATTTAGATTGTTAAGTGGGAGGTTACAGGGAGGTTGTTTATCCCCCACCTTGTATGCGATTTATACTTCTGATATACCTCAACCAACACCATTTAGTGAACATGTTATCTTTGCAGATGATATTACACAGATAATCGCAACACCAAGTAAATCCGTTAATATAGCAATCAGATGTGTGAAGAGAGCAATAGAGTCAATAAATACATATGAAAATAAGTGGAAAATTAAAACCAATTTGAGGAAATTTAAAGTAATTCCGTTGACAAAAAAACCCTATCCACAACTGGTAATAAATGATAATATTATTAACTATTCCAATGATGGAATTATACTTGGCATGAAAATTACAAAAAATGGATATCACAAATTTGTAAATGAAAAGGTAGGGAGAGTAAAAAAGATACTTAATGACATCACAATTTTTAGAGATACTTCAACGAAAACTAAAGAAAAACTCTACATGTCACTGATAAGATCTATTCTTACCTACCCAGCAGTACCATTAAACATTATTAGGCCTAATTTAATGAATAAGTTACAAGTTTGCCAAAACAAAGCTTTGAAATATATACATAATGTTAATTACCCAAATTTAGTTACTAGTGAAGAGTTACATGCAAGATCAGATATGAAACCAATAAATATAATATTGCACGAACAGGCAAAAGCAATATGGAGCAAAGTAGAAATGCTAGAAATAGATAATCAAAATAACATGCTAAATCCGGATGAAAATTTGATAAGATTAGAGCCATATATCTTTAAGAGTAGTAAAGACGTATCTCAAAACAATGATCCTGTCCCTATATATACATTTAACTAATACTTAAAGGGAAAACTTTACTTATTGTGACAATAGTGATAATAAATAAAGCAGAATTTCCGATTGCTATTGGCGGTTGATGATCAGGGGTGGTGACTGGTGATACCACTCTGACTAATAAAAAAAAAAAAAAAAAAAAAAAAAAAAAAAAAAAAAAAAAAAAAAAAAAAAAAAAAAAAAAAAAAAAAAAAAAAGAAAAACGGGGAATGAGAGAATAGTGAAATTTTCATATATACATTATGCTATTCCAACAATACATACTCTATTGTATGTATCAATTAAAAGGTATCATTTAGTTATCAGTTGGATTGTTTTCTATTTTATTGTATTGACTCGTTACATATATAATGTATGTATATTTAGGTGTATTATGCAGCGGGTATTCACTGAAATGTTTATCTTAATTAAAACTGGCCTTTTGTACAATTAACTTAATAATGGACGAGCAGGGCAACAAATATATAGAAATGATATAACAAAGTAAGACTGACTACTAAAATATATTTAAATTACTGAATATTATATAATGATAACAATGAAGCGTTCTGGTTGAGCCCAGAATCTTTTACTCTCTAACTATATTTCTAACTTCTATCTATATGGAGAATGGAGATTGTGGACAAAAAAATAAATGACTGGTATGAAGCGATTCTAAAGGGTATACAGGGGGCAATCCCAATGGGATCGAAAAAGACCATATCAAAACCTATCATAAATAACAAAATTAGAAATATCCAAGCTTGCTTCACCAGACTTTACAACAACAGCATTAGAAACGGTTGGACCTGGGTAGACTATAACCATTATAAAAGGCTAAAACAACTACTGGTTAATGAATGCCGAGACAGCAGTAGCAAAAACTGGGAATCTAATGTCCAATACCTAATTGATAATGCAAAAAACCCTGTATCTTTTTGGCAGAAAATTAAGACAATGAAAGGGACGGCAAATACATCCCCCCCATATGTTCTAGACAGTGATAATAACAAAATTTATGACAGCAAGAAAAAAGAGGAAATCTTCAGGAACATATGGAGGGATGTCTTCAAAATCTCGGAAGAGGAAAACCAAGACTTTGATGATGAAAAAGAGGAGGAGGTGCACACATACCTAAATAGGAATTTAGAAAGGACCATACCTTTCATCCATATAGACCACACCAGATTCGACAATACAAGCCAAACGACAAGAAATGCGACAATAGAAGAAGTTAAACACCTGATACACAAACTGAAAAATAACACCCCGGGTTATAGTAATATAAATAAACTTATTCTATTAAATATCCCCGAAGGAGCCCTAAAGCAACTTGTTGAGATAGGCTGAGATAGGCCTAGGCTATTTTCCAGACAAATGGAAAAAGGGTATTATTAACTTAATACCAAAGGGATCTAAATCACCTTTCAACCCAAGAAACTATAGACTCCTTCCTTATTGGAAGTACCCGGAGAATTATTAGAAAAAATCATCAATACAAGGCTAAAATCACATCTCAACCATAACAATTTACTGCCAAGCTCGCAACATGGGTTCCGGGAACACCGAGGCACAGGCACAGCACTTTTGGTTACTTCTGAAATATTAGCCCATGCTAAGAGTCGCCGTGACCAATGCTCAATAGTTCTACGTGACGTGTCGAAGGCATTTGATAAGGTGTGGCATGAGGGACTCAAATTCAAAATATTACAACTAGGCTTACCTTCCTACTTTGAAAAAATATTATGTGATTACCTCGTGGACCGCACAGTCAGTATACGTGTGGGAACAATAATGGGGCCAGAAATAGTAATACAAAGTGGAGTACCTCAAGGGGGAATCCTTTCGCCAACCTTATACACTATTTACACCAGAGATATGCCCGAGCCTGCAATGGATTGCCATAATATCACATATGCCGACGACATAACTCAAATTATCACTCACAGAGGAAAATCAAGAAGACTTATGGCAGAGCTTGTTGGTGCAGAAATAGAAAAAATCAATGCGTTTGAAAAAAGCTGGAAAATAAAAACTAACCAGACTAAATTCGTGCTAATCAATATTGCAAACAAAAAATACGAGGAAGTAGTAGCAAACGGAGAGCTTATAGATTATGCACATAAAGGTAAAATATTGGGATTACAGATCACTACAACAGGTTATTGCAGACATGTCAAGGACTTAACAATTAAGGGGAAACAAGCATTAAGTGAGCTATACAAACTAAAAGATCTCCCACAGCATATAAAACTGCAACTTGTCAAATCCTTTGTACTACCTGTAATAGAATACCCAGCGATACCATTATGTGCCCTAAGCAAAACCCAGATATCACAGCTACAGAAAATTCAAAATAGAGGACTAAGATTCTCATTCAATGAATACTTCCCATACACTAAGACAACAGAGGAAATGCACATGGAGGCTAATATATGTCCCATGAACATAAAACTAGCGGAAAGAGCAAAAAATCTGGTGAGAAAATACAGTCAAATGAACGACCCCGTTATGGACTGGATAAAGGGGAGACCACATTGGTCACAGTTGGTTCCCCACTTCCAGGACCATTGTAGAAGCACCACTACCCGAACCAAGATTCATTTAGAATGATATGGATTCAGCTGAATTTCCGATCAATATTAGCTGGATGCACCTCAAGGCTGAACCAGGGAACACTTTAGTGTCACCTTGGCTCCAGCTGGAGTGGCTAACTGGCAATATGACCGGGAGGAAGCAGGGTAAAAACATTATATATCACTAATAAGGCGACCACCTGTTATAACATCACTAAATAAGCCATTCCAGCCGAATTTCTGATCATTATTAGCCAGGTGTGTCTCAAGGCTGAGCCAAGGATCACTTCAATGTGGTCTTGGCTCTAGCTGGAGGGGTAAACTGGCGATATGATCGGGAGGAAGCAAGGCAAGATAACTTACATCATAACTGAGGCAAACTCTATCTAATTAAAACTCATCAAATTCGACCATAACTGAATATGACACTCAATATAACGGAACCGATAAGACTCAACCAGGGGAAATGCAGACGGGGAATGTGGTAGAGCACCCAGCAATACTTCCGTCAGTATCCCATGACTTACTTACCAGAGTGCTAGTACGGATCCCTCCGGGGTAGCACCGACCCTGTGAGGGAGTTGTCAGTGCCTCAAAACAATCCCACAGTACCACATAATTATAGGGGCAGTCAAGTGGCGTTGCTCTCAAGCTGGTGCACCGCTTGAGCCCTTGACTGTCCACTCAATATGGTTTTCCTAATGAAGTCAATATATATAAACGATAGTTCTCCTGCCTGGGGCCCGCCATGGCGCCATCGGGCCCATCTTTCTGGAAAGGAAATATGGAGAAGCCAGGGGTGGCTGTAGTTGCTCGCGACGGGAATTTTTGCGGATACACAGTATACTTAACATAAACAATAGCTAGGTGGACAGCCCACCATCTTTTCATACTCTTCAACTCTTCATTTTTAACCCCCACTTGTCTTGATCTGATCTCTCTTATTTCACATCTAGTGAGTCCTCACCTCACATTATGATTCTGATTCTTCTAATCATTACCTCTCCTTTCCCTGAAGATGCAAGATGTTTACTTGTGAAACGTTGGATCCACCATGAATTTTGCTAACCTGTTGTACCTCATCTCTGAACCCCAGAGGAAAATTGTTAGAACTATTGAAAGCTGTAACAATAAAATCCTTAATGCTGAAACTGCTATTGCCTTTAAAAGAGAATATATATATATATATATATATATAAATATATATATATATATATATATATATATATATATATATATATATATATATATATATATTATATATATATATATATATATATATATATATATATATATATATATATATACAGTATATATATATAAATGTTTTATTTTATTTCAGTTTTGTCCCTAGCCCTCCATCAAGCTTAAACCAACAAAAAACAAAAACAAGATCCCCCTTCAAGATAAATGTGTGAATTTTTGTCTGTATAAAAATGCCCCAGCCGAAGGACGGTTCTCCTCAATTGCAAGCCTGTTAATGCTCGCCAGGAAAATATCGACACGTAAATGGCATGAACGGTCTTAAAATCGCCATACTAATGGGAATAAGTGTTTAAAATCTCAAAAAAAATGGGGCTAAACATGAGGGAGAAAGGGACCAAAAAATCCCCTCTTAAATTTCAAGTTAGAAACTGCCACTGACAATACATTGACTGAAATAGGTAAATACGATCCCAATAAACCCTCTTAGTATTCCTAAACTGCATACAATATTTGTTTTTGTTTAGTCATAATCAAAGGTAACATAGCGTCATGGAGCTTAAGGGGTTAAATATTGTTTTGTCTTGGCAGGGACGCTCTCAAAATTCATGAAATACTTCCACAACGTTACTAAAACACTGAGTGGTAGCAAAGGAGCCTGTGCACTCTGTCAACGACGGACCTCATTGGTAGCCAAGAAATGCTAATAATAATGATACGAAAATAAACAAACAATACTACTACTGCTAATAATAAAATGAAAATACCATTACTAATGATGTTAATAATACAAATTATACAACTAAAAATAATATTATCCGGACAATATTCAAAGCTCAAAGCCTATACCATCCCTCTATAAATAGTAAATAAAAAAAATAGTAAAATATAATAATAATAATAAAAATAATAATAATAATAATAATAATAATAATAATAATAATAATAATATTTAATTATAATAATATGTATGTATATACTCAGGCACATACCCCATAGCTGGGGTTGGCTGACTTGAGACAGAGCCCGAGCAGGGACAATGCAACACAACTTGAAAAACAAAACACAAACTCACACACATCTAGGTCGCCCAGGAGAAGACCCAGAGACCAAAGATCACTAAGGGCCTCCAGCACTCGCCCGGCCCCAGACTTCCCAGAGAGGTTCCGGTCTCAGCAGGCAGACATGCAGCAGAACACACCACAATGCCCACCAACCTCACATTCAGGCATGAAACCTTCATATATACTGGCTCCCCAGGCCAGACGCATGACGGACTATTATCTAGTTCAACTGGCGCCCCCACCACCTCTCCCAACGACCGCGTTATCACTCATCTATTCACAAGCAGACAGGGACAGTAAGGTAGAAGAATAGGACAGAAAAGTTGAAGAGAAAACAAAAAGAAAACAGAGAGAGAGCGAGAGCGAGCTAGCGAGAGCGAGCTAGCGAGAGCGAGCTAGCGAGAGAGGAAGAAACATAGTTTTCGTTCCCCGTTTACTATCACACAAATCTATTTCTCTGAACTCTGCCACTACTTCATATATTTTTTCTTTCGTTTTTCGTTGCTCTCTCCAATGTTGAGAACTTTCCATCAGGGTTTTATTGGTCTCCCGGGTGCTTCTTGGCCGCTTGCCGTTGGCTCATTTAATATTCTCCACCCTGTTCACTCCAAATCACTTTACTTTGCCCAAAACCTTCACCGTTTTATAAACTTATTCGCTGTAAGTAGGCTAGAAATCATGACCTCTATCTTCTGTAACTCCAAAAGGGCTAGACTGACTCTTCCCAAAGAGCAGAAATATTAGCTCCATTACTCTAGTCGTTTTTTAGTTACCTAGGTTAGATGTCATGATTTCTCGCCTACTTACTGTATAGTGAATAGACTTTTTTCTTATAGTATACCATGACGCGTTCCGAGTCATTTTGGTTAAGGGGGAGGTAGTTGCTTTTTCTGGACCCCCTTCTCCCTCATGTTTAGCATATTTGTTTTGAGATTTTTAGACGTTCTTGAGGTTAGTTTCGCTAATAATGTATTTTATTTATTAGATCTATTGATCTCTCTTATCTATCTACTATGTATCTATCTATGTATCTTCCTACCTCTCTCAGCTTTTATACCGTCTCTTCCCTTTTACGTCTCTCCTCACTCTATTATAAAATGCTTCGTTATCCTCTCTCTCTCTCTCTCACACACTCTCACTTTCTCTCTCTCTCTCCACCACCACCACCACCACTAACCGCTTAACAAACTTTAACAAACCCTCAATAATTGGAAGCTAAACTCAGCGGTGTGTGAAAGGGGGAAGCTGCGTCACCCCAACTGCTTCTCTCCCTCTGCCTGTACAGTTGGGAGAATACGTTAGGGAACACCGATAAGTATAATAGCTCGCCGAAAACTTCCATGGTAATTGCTTGCGATATTTAGAGAAAGGGACATTAACTTTATATTTCTACGACGTGCAAGAAAAGGTATTTTACACGGGGTACTATACCCTATTCCAAGTACGAATGCCCAAACTCTTGAACATTAACCTTTATAACTCACAAACTATTAGAGAAATCGATATAATATTTCTACCATTTGGGAAGGTTTAGCCAGGAAACTGGTGTGGATATTTACAGCCCATTTACTCAAGCCTCTTTTGAGTTACAGATATTAGGGGTCACGATTTCTGGATTACTAATTTTAAACAGGGTGTAGAAACACATGAGGACGTTAAAGTGGAAGTAAAGTGGAAGTAAAGTGGAAGTAATGAAAAGCTGTGCAGTATTTGTGCAAGTTGTTGGTATAATATTGACTTTGCCTGTATAATCTGCGGCACAAAAAATCTGCCCCTTTACGACTCCTTGAACTGATTGAATGAACCCCCGAATCGTGCATAGGCTAATATGTAAAATAATTATATAAATTAATTAATTAAAAATAAAACTATAAAAATAATAGTACAAATAATTACTGTGGTGTAACATTTCCCAGCCAATCAACAGAGAGTTAAAAACTGTGAGAGTCAGTCAACACAACAAGGAGTTGTGAAGGTAGAAGAGAGGCAGGGCTTTGAAAATCTCACAGCCAATCAGCACGCAGCATTACCTGTGAGGAGGGAGGAGTTTTGCCAGTCGCCTGGACCCGCCCTCCAGCGAGCTGATTGGTCAATTATTCATCCAACATCTTCACAACTTTCCTACTCTCCACATCCCTTCAATAACCAGTTTATTCCCTTCGGACAAGCCTCTTACTCCCCTAAGGGTGTGCCAGGATATTATTATGAAGAAAGGAAACAAGTTTAATAGGAAAAGTGGATCAAAGCAGCTGCCCGGGGGAAGGTATCACTTCCTGCCTAGTTCAACCAATCAGCGTGCTTGCTGACATGACGGGTGGGTATAATGAGGCGGGAGTAAAGCGTGACACCAGCAAAACTTCAGATGGCACTGGCCAGGCAACACCATCTCTCTGGGTATTCTCTCCCCTCCTACCCTATCCCCACAGTCATAACCGAGATAAAGGGAATAAAGCGAAAATACCAAGAATGAGACAAACAGAGGCTACTGCAAGAGTCCAAGAACCGGATTGCCCAGTCTCCTGACACACAAATTCATCTGCAGTATACCGGGACCTATTCGGACATTGCACATCTAAATCAATGCTCCCAAAATTTACACAGAGTGGGAGGAATCCTGAAAGAAGAAGACTAACTGGCGCGAGCTTGGAGGCCAGCATAATCCCGACAGAAGACTAACTGGCATGAGCTTGGTGCCCAGCATAATCCCAACAGAAGACTAACTGGCATGAGCTTGGTGGCCAGCATAATCCCGACAGAAGACTAACTGGCATGAGCTTGGTGGCCAGCATAATCCAAAAGAGAATAGAAAGCAGAGGAACTATTTATATTTATGGGACCCATTGGCCCTGCAATTGATTATAAAAATAGATAACTGAATTGTACCGTCTGTATGCCATTAACATTGATGTTGCCTATATTAGGTGAATCCTGCTAAAGACTCAAATAGACAAATTATTATATAAAATGATGAAGAGTATTGGTTTAGCTTCCAATTGTTAGTAAAGTTAACTACTATTAGCTAGATAGGTGTTAGGATCTGTTAGTGTATATCAGTTGAGGGAGTTAGTGAACTGGGAAATGCCATTACTGCAGAGTTTTAGTTTAATAAATGTTGGATACAAGGCAATCAAGGATATTTATTACGCCGTATCTTCAGTTCAATTAATAGGTGACAATTTAAATCATTATGGTGAGATACTAGGATAAGTAATATCGCACCAGAGTCTAGAGGGAAGGAAAGAATCATTTTGTTGATAGATAAATTAAGTTTGACCTAGTTAGGAAAGGCGAATTTAGCCAACCCATTTGGAAACTGTCTTATGTTAAAAAGTAAACTGATTATCAAGGAAAATATCTTTCCGATCATTTGTATGCATACGTACCGATGATATAATTTAAATAGTTTGGAGTACTGATCAATTGGTTACTCCTTAATCCGTTTAAAATGAGTGGATATTAGTGCAACCTAAACCATTCAAAGCTAAAGTAAGTCACACCTTGAATACCACCTGTAGGGATAATATGCTACGGGAATATATAATTCCAAAGAACGTAAATATACCCTGCGGTCATAAATATTCAAGCCCCGGTATTAGTCTGAGCTTACCGAGGTGGGAACTATTAATGTGACGTAAGAAAGGGTGCAAATTGCGTCCTGTGGGTGAAAGGGTTAATAACTGAGATACAAGGTTTATGAAATAAAGTCAGACTTTATGATTAACTGCTCAAGTATTCCAACCCACGTAGTATAAGATAACTATATTATACTATAATAACAATAATAATATAAAAGGAATAATAATACAAAAACAAAAATATTCAATTCAGCCCGTGATAGACTCTCTGTTCATTTACAACACTTCAGGTTGTTTAAATACGTTTCCGAAATACCCATGCTAAGCCCCATTAGTTTTGAGATTTTAAGACTTTCGTCCCATTACTTTGGCGATATTAAGACCTTGAACTCCACATCTTCGTCAAATTTAAGATAATTCATGCCATTTAGGTTTCGCTTTTTTTTTACTTTTTTTTTTTGGTGGGCAATAGCGAGCTTGGAATTTAGGAGGAATCGTCCATAGACCTGGGAATTTTTCTTCCAACAAATGTACAAATTTATCTGGAAGGAGCTCTTTGGGATATTTATTGAAAGCTTGGTGAAGGTCTAGAGATGAAACTAAGAGATAATAATAATGTTGAATACATAAGATAAGTAGATAATAAATAAACGAATAAATAATTCTTCCCTTAATAATATTTGAATTAATTTGGGATTGCTTCAAATAATCTAAGGCCATCATACATGTCTAGGCGGGTACAGTCATGGTCATACAAGCGGCTCGCTTGGTGTAGTGACTAGCGTCTCGGACTTCCACCGCGCCCACGCTCGGCGCATTAAAGATTTTTCACAAGCACTGAGTCGTTACCATCCCTCATGAGCAAAGGGATTGGGTAGTAGTACAGGACCCCAATGGAAATACGCCTAATTGGCCTTATTGAGCTATCCTTAGCTAGCTTAGCATGCGCTACCTTTAAGAACTATTATTATTATTATTATTATTATTATACATTAAAGCCTATTTTTTCCAGCTGATGGTAAATTGCCATATCTTTATCTTAATTACTTACCTATAACGAAGATTTAATAGCGAAGTATGTTGCTAATTATGAAAATTTGGCAATAAGATGATGCAGACACATAGCAGTTTAATATTGTTCCATTAGGTATCGATAATTCAGTTGCTAAAGGATTACATTTGCTGTCAACTGAATTACAACGGACTCTACCTGATGATAACAAGGACACTGTGAGTGGTGACTATAGTTGGCTTTATTTCAGCTGGTGGTAAATTGAATCCCTTTACAACTCATTTTTCGATGCTTGATGGAATAATATGAATCTATTATGTATCGGCATTCTATTATTGCCAATTTTTCATAATTAAACCACTGAGCCCCAGGCAATATAATATAAATGTACACTCCAAGACCGGTAGGTTGTCAATAATGTTTTTTTTCTCCAGAAAACACCTGGAATGTGTTAGAAATTAAGGAAAAACTACAATAAAACGATCCCCTAGGTCATTAATGCCTGAAAGTCGGAATTAACATGGGGAAATGGGTAGGCAAAAACATACAAAACATATTTTTGTGCACTCATGTGCACACAGCTGGACTTTGAGGGTTTTCAATCATCTACATTGTTGCGTGGGATACTTATGCAGTTTTCATACAAATCTGAGCCCTCTAGGTGCCATAGGACCGGAGTAATTAACCGCAACGCATCCTATGCGGCGCTGTGGTTAAGCGTTACATATATTGCCGACGCATCACGTGCGTCGCTGGGGTCTAGTGGGTTAACAATTAATTTTGCTTCAAAATCCATGAAATTGCTGCGTAGCCAAAATAGTAAAACAGCAATTTACCATCAGCTGGAAAAAAAGATTATAGTGAAATACAATATTCCAAAATGTTGGCTCAATGAGCTTTTCAAAGTTTCAGTGTTTCAAAAGTTTTCTAAATATACTATAGGAACTAATATATGCATACAAATATATACTAACATACATGAAAATACCCTTCCATATAGGAATAATACCCTGCGTGCCGTGAGAAGATTGTTGTCTGAAGGTAACGATCACGATAACTTTTTCCGGCACTTTTTTGTAGTAATAACTATTGTCTGGTAACTTCAGACTTAAACGTTTATTAGTCTTGAGCCACCAAACCGTTAGGGATGAGGACCGAGGACAGCGAGGACCGAGGACAGCGAGGACCGAGGACAGACATGCACCTAAATATAGATCCAATCAGAATAAAACATTTGATTAAAGAGCGTTCCGCGAGTTTCAAAAACCTCAACTTTAAAGGTTTTCTATGCAAACGCTCGTAGTATACAAAATACATTTTCAGATTTAGAGGAACTAGTGTTTACAGAAATTTATTATGTAATGGGCATAACAGTATCTTGGCTCAATACAGAAGACAGAGGCTTTTTAGCAGAGCATTCACTTCCCGGTTATGTAATGTTTGAGAAAAGCCAAATTGATAGAAATGGAGGTGGCATTTTAATTTTATCAAAGAAAGTCTTAACCCAATCCTCCTGTCAAAACCCCAAATTGTGAACATCGACACCCCCTTTGTAATAATAAATAATAATAAAGGTACATTAATGATACTTGCATTAATATACAGACCTCCAGCTCAATCAGTGCACACTGACCAAGAAATTTACGAACAAATTGCAGATGTAAGTAACTCACATGATACCGTCATTGTTGGCGACTTTAATTTACCTGTGACCAAGTGGGGCAATACTCTTACTTCACACTCTGGACATGACTTGTATGCGAACTTGCAAGAGAGTTCGCTCTATCAATTTATTTGATCGACGACCCGTGGTAATAACATTCTTGACCTTGTACTTGCAACAAAAGAAAAATTAATAGAAAATTTGAATGTTGGTGATGAAGTCAGTAACAGTGACCATCGTACGATCACTTTCCATCTAAAATTCAATAGCAACAAACTCAATACCAGCAAATAGAAGGTCCCAAATTTCAAGAGAGCAAACGTCCGTAAACTTAGAGCACTACTTAAGGAAATCGACTAGAGTTCTATGATTAACAAGCATGGAGATTTTTCACCTCCACTTACTCGAATACAGTACATGAGTGTATACCATTAAAACACCGAAGATCAGTACATATTAATATGCCTAAGTGGTTTAATAAAGACATTGCGGATTGTCTGCTTGCTAAAAAGAATGCTCATGCTATGTTAAAAATCTCTTACCCATGAAAATAAAGATATATTTGTAGATCTACGACGCAAAGCCAAAAAGTTAATCAAACAAAGTAAAAACATGCTAGAATTACATGTTGCAAGTAAAAGTATAACAAACCCGAATATATTTTATAGTTACATCAGGAAAAGAAAACAGTGACTTCAACGACTGGACCGTTAGTCGATGAGAAAGGATATTACACTAAAGATGAAGAGAAATGAGTAACGCTCTCAACACCTTCTTTGTATCAGTTTTACAACAGAAGACCTTAATAATATCCATACAGCATTGCCGGTTCAGATAGATAATTCTGACGTTCTAAGCAGTATCAGCATTAGAGAGAGAGAAGTTTTGAAATGTTTAGATAAACTCAGGATAAATAAATCGCCTGGACCTGATACTATCTCTCCTAGAGTTCTTAAAGAAGCTAAGTATGAGCTCTCCAAACCGCTGAAATTGCTCTTCAATAAATCCTTACAATCTGGGACTATGCCTTAGCAGTGGAAGCTTGCAAACGTAACACCGATATGAAAATAAGGCAGAAAATCCTTACCTTGTAATTATCGTCCAATTAGCTTAACCTCAGTTATATGTAAACAGTCATAAGAGACAAACTCGTAAATCACTTAGAGGAAAACAACATGTTTGAAGATACTCTACACGGTTTTCGTACTAAACGCTCCTGTTTAACAAACCTCTTTGACTTCTTCCACGATATCCTCTACCTATATGATGAGAGTAAAGCTGTATATAATATATACCTTGATTTTCAAAAGGCCTTTGACAAAGTTCCTCAAACATTTATTGACAAAACTAAGAGCCCATGGAATACAAGACGGTGTGTTGAAATGGATAGAAAATTGGCTCAGTGACAGAAAGCAAAGAGTTGTTATAAACGGTAATGGATCCAAATGGATCAAGTAAGTATCAGGGTACCCCAGGGTTCGTTACTAGGGCCAGTTCTCTTTCTAGTTTACATTAATGACATAGATGAGTGTCTCACCTGTACAATCTCAAAGTTTGCTGATGATACAAAAATTGCAAATAGCGTACTCTCAAATGAACATGTTGAAGATATGCAACATAAGTTGTCACATTGGGCTCAAATTTGACAAATGTGTTTCAGTGCGGATAAATTTAAAGTACTCCATATGGGAAACCGAAATGAGAAGGCAAACTATTCAAAAAATGGAACCCAGCTTAACCCTGTCCGACCCCGCTATGAATGGGTTAAGAGTATAGACATAGAAACTGATTTAGGAATAACAATATCGAGTAACTTAAAACCGAGTAAACAATGTTCAGAAGTTGTTAAGAAGGCAAACAAAATAATTATCTTTATAGGCAGGTCATTTGAGCATAAATCCAAAGATGAAATCCTAACTCTTTACAATTCCTTAGTCCGCTCTCTCCTGGAATATTGCGTTCAATCCTGGTGCCCTTACTACCAAAAAATGTATCGACAAGCTAGAACGAGTTCAACGTAGAGTTACCAAAATGATGCCATTCTAGGTAGTAGGGGGTAGGCAGCCCCGCCCAGGGAAGTACTACCGCCAAGGTTTCGGGAGACTCAGGGAATAGCCTGAATTCCATTTTCTCTCCCAGGCCTTGGTAGCTGGATACATATCTTTCTGCCTCACACATCAGGGGTATCAGGAAAACCCTCTTTATATAACATACACACCCAACTTCACGACATTGCCCTACATCGCTATCCTCTATCCATAAAATACTACTCTTCCCACTACATATCATACATGTAACACCATACACTTACCTTATAAATATGGCAGTACAATTGTTAAGAGCAAACCTGGTGGTCCCTCGGATATCCACCCCCGGCAGGGTTGGGTTATTGACACAGGGCCCTCCCGGTCGTCATCATGCGACTGTGTCAAGAGCATTGCAACGTCCCAAAGCTGCTTGTCAGTACAGCTATTTCTTTAGTAATATAAGGGGACTTCACTCTAACATCAATTCTGTACACCAATTTCTTCAAGCAGAATCCCCTACTCTCCTTTTTTTGACAGAGACTCAAGTAACATCCACATCTGACACATCTAGATTTAATTTTCCAGGTCCAAAATTTCAGACCTAAAGGTGGTGTATGTTGCTTCGCAAAATCTGAAATTGCCCTGGAGGAGGTTACTAGTTTCAATTGTCCCTATTTTGATTATTCTATATACAAATTAATTTCTGCTGGTAAATTTAAATACATATGTTGCATCTACCGTTCCCCAAATACTCCTCCAGAGCAAAGTCTTTTTGATTCTCTGTCCTCACAACTCAGTGTCGTCAACTTAAATGCTTCTTCTGAAATCACTGTGTTGGGTGATTTTAATGTCCATAATGTTGAATGGCTCACTCATTCAGCCAGGACTGATGATGCTGGTCTTGAATGTGAGCTATTTGCAGACTCATTTAATCTCATTCAACTAGTCAACCAACCCAACCCGTGTACCAGATGATCCTAATCATAATTCCCACCTACTGGACTTTATTAACAACCTATTTAACAACCAATTCAGAAAATTATGATGTTACAGTGAGGTCCCCACTTGGATCTTCTGATCACTGTCTGATACAGGCCACCTGTCTATCACCTACCACACCTTCCCACTCTGAAGCTGTTTTGGTGACTAAATGGCATTACGATAGGGCAGACTGGGAGGGTCTTCAAGGTTTCTTTTTTGATATTCCCTGGACCTCTTTCTTTTCTAATGATGCACACTCCACCTTGAGCCACATACAAGATTTTGTAAAAATTGGAATGGAAACTTTTATTCCTCATCAAAAGTACAGTAAAAGATCTAATTCACCTAAATGGTTCGACCATAATTGTGCTAGAGTAACTGAACAAAAAGCAATAGCCTACAATGCATACACAAGATCAAAAACACATGAAGCCTTTAATTACTTTAGAAACATCAGAAATCATGCCAAAACTGTATTAAACCTAACTAAATCAAACTTTCTCCATAAGCAGGCAAATAAACTTCTAAATAATCCAAATGATAACAAAATATTTTGGTCTACTCTTAACTCATTCAAATCCAACTTCACTACTGCTTCATCCATTCCACCATTAAAATCTCCGACTGGCAATCTTGTAAGTGACCCACGAGGTAAAGCTTCTTGCAGATATTTTCTCCACCAACTCAACCTTAGATGAAATAAATCAAGATGTCCCTGTACTTAATTTTAATTCACCTGAAATTCCCTCACTTAAGATCCACACCAGACATGTCAAAACTATTTTGCAGAATCTCTCAGTAGATAAGGCTCCTGGTCCAGATGAAATTCCTCCAATAGTACTTAGTCCTTGGTGCTCGCTCCTGTATTGGCAAAAAATTTCCGTCTGTGTACTCATACCTCATGCTTCCCAGTACCCTGGAAAGAAGCAAACATCCATCCAGTTCCTAAAAAAGGTGCCTCTTCAGATCCATCAAACTACAGACCAATAGCTATAACTTCCACTCTTGGCAAAGTTTTTGAAATTATATTAAATAATCACATAATTAAGCATCTGGAGAATAATAAATTAATCAGTGATAGGCAATATGGTTTTAGACGATGTCGATCAACTGCAGACATTCTTTGCCTTCTTACGCATCAAATCAACCAAGCTACAGACCAACATGGTGAAACACATACAATAGCACTGGATATATCAAAGGCATTTGATAGAGTCTGGCATCAATCCTTATTGTCGAAGATGTCACACTACGGCCTTGCATCATTAGTTCCACTAATTTCTTCTTATCTTCATAACAGAAAAATATGTGTAATGGTAGATGGCCTTTATTCTCAATTTCACTCAATAAATGCTGGTGTTCCCCAGGGATCAGTTTTGGCCCCAACTCTGTTCCTCATTCATATCAATGATCTCATATCTACCACTCATAATCCAATACATTCCTACGCAGATGACTCAACACTCCACAGTTCCTTCACATTTACCAATTCTTTCACCCAACCCCATCTTATAAATTCAAAAATAAACACTGCAATTTCTCTGAACCAGGACCTTTCTAGAATTAATGAATGGGGACAAGAGAATCTAGTTTCCTTTAATGCACAGAAAACCAAGTACATTCAATTTTCTAACCGACAGAATCTCACTGACTCACATATATTTTTTAATGATGTAAATATTCCCACTTCCCCTAGTATTGACATTCTCGGTGTAACATTAACTACTAACTTGAGCTGGACACATTATGTTAGAAGCATTGCTAATAATGCCTCTAAAAAAATGGGACTCCTGTACAGAGTTCGAGAATTCTTCACTGACGAGCAGTTGGCCGTAATATATAAAAGTCATGTGCGCTCTCAGATGGATTACTGTTCACCTCTGTGGGGTGGAAGTGGAGTGGTTGCATTGAGGCAGTTGGACAAAATTCAAAATAAAGCTATTAGATTAATCAATAACCCTGCAATCACACAGGACCTTCCTACATTAGCCATACGAAGAAACGTTGCATCCCTTGCATTATTCTACAAATATTTTCACAGCAATTGTTCCGAGGAACTTGCTTCAATTGTGCCGCCTCTCCACATCTTTCCCCGTAGAACTAGGGCAGCTGAGAGCGCCCATGAATTTACACTTTCTCCTCCACAATGCAGAACTTCTGCTTATCAGAATTCATTTATCCCCAGAGCTACTACTCTTTGGAATTCACTTCCCTCGAATTGCTTTCCACAAACTTACAATCAACAAATGTTTAAATCCAGTTGTTACAAACATTTTATGAATGGAGGATGCCTTTAGGCACATGGACCTTTTTGTTTTATCTGTGTTTTTCCTTCCTCCGTTCATTGTCTCTTAAAAAAAAAAAAAAAAAAAAAACCTTGCCTAAAGAACAAACCATACAAGAAATGTCTTAGATAATTAAATCTATTTCCTTTCACCCAGCGCAGATTAAGAGACGACTTAATTCAAGTGTTCAAAATCATCAAAAGCGTTGACAATATGAACTTTAATTAATATTTCACTATCGACCAATAAAATTACACGCAGGGGAGCGGTTGCAAAATTCTTGGTAAATTCTTCTTCAATCCAGTAATCAACTTGTGGAATGAGCTTCCCCGAGATGTTATTGACTGCAGCACCGTTGATTCATGTAAACATCGCCTAGACATACACCTCACCTTAAACCCGCGACTGATTGCATTTGTAAATGAATAAAAAAAAAAAAAAAATCCTCTATTATATTACTAACAAATGTCCCCTACTAACATCTAATCCTGCCACGGACATTTGTCCCAGGGAAGTCTTCCCTTTCAATTTTTCCCTTACCCACTCTAAACCACTGTTTGGACACTTGACCATCAGTGTTTTGGAGGGCAAGCAGCCTTGAAGGGTCGCTGGACCTATTGTTGCTTGATTTCCTCTTCTTTGTGCTAATTTCAGTCTAGTTCCTGATAAAAATGTAAGAAGATAAACAAATATTACAAGAACAAATTTTTTTGTTTAAATAATGCCGGAATAAAGCATTCGTGTGACATCGTTTTTAGACAAGAAACTTCGATGTAGGAAGATAAAACAACCGAACTATGGAAAAAAAAACAAAAAAACACGAAGAACGAACATTGAGGAAAACACAGAGTGAAACTAAAAGTAGATACAGGAACACATGTTCCTTGATCAATGGATACATAACAATTAAAATGACTAGGACAATGAATAGAATACACAATAAAAGACAAACAAATACATAACGAGCAACAAGCTATGTGAATACAAAGGATGAAAACAAAATAATATATGAGAATATAACATATACAGTCAAGACAACCAAATGTGAATATAAATTAATATAAATATAATAATACATTTATTTACATAATAGGAAAAAGATAATACCATTAAAAGATGCGAAGGAAATTACACAAAGTCGTAACTCTGGTTGCGCTGTGTCATCACAATTATTTGTTATCCGTTATGTAGTTACACTCGGATACCATAGTCTCAAGCACACACACTTATACGTTAACCGTCATGTAGGTACACTCGGATACCATAGTCTCAAGCACACTCAATTATACGTTATCCGTCATGTAGGTACACTCGGATACCATAGTCTCAAGCACACTCAATTATACGTTATCCGTCATGTAGGTACACTCGGATACCATAGTCTCAAGCACACTCAATTATACGTTATCCGTCATGTAGGTACACTCGGATACCATAGTCTCAAGCACACACAATTATACGTTATCCATCATGTTGGTACACTCGGATACCATAGTCTCAAGCACACTCAATTATACGTTATCCGTCATGTAGGTACACTCGGATACCATAGTCTCCAGCACACTCAATTATACGTTATCCGTCATGTATGTACACTCGGATACCATAGTCTCAAGCACACTCAATTATACGTTATCCGTCATGTAGGTACACTCGGATACCATAGTCTCAAGCACACTCAATTATTCGTTACCCGTCATGTAGGTACACTCGGATACCATAGTCTCAAGCACATTCAATTATACGTTATCCGTCATGTAGGTACACTCGGATACCATAGTCTCAGGCACACTCAATTATACGTTATCCGTCATGTAGGTACACTCGGATACCATAGTCTCAAGCACACTCAATTATACGTTATACATCATGTAGGTACACTCGGATACCATAGTCTCAAGCACACTCAATTATACGTTATCCGTCATGTAGGTATACTCGGATACCATAGTCTCAAGCACACTCAATTATACGTTATCCGTCATGTAGGTACACTCGGATACCATAGTCTCAAGCACACTCAATTATACGTTATCCGTCATGTAGGTATACTCGGATACCATAGTCTCAAGCACACTCAATTATACGTTATCCGTCATGTAGGTACACTCGGATACCATAGTCTCAAGCACACTCAATCATTACCCGTCATGTAGGTACACTCGGATACCATAGTCTCAAGCACACTCAATTATACGTTAACCGTCATGTAGGTACACTCGGATACCATAGTCTCAAGCACACACAATTATACGTTATCCGTCATGTAGGTACACTTGGATACCATAGTCTCAAGCACACTCAATTATACGTTATCCGTCATGTAGGTACACTCGGATACAATAGTCTCAAGCACACTCAATTATTCGTTATCCGTCATGTAGGTACACTCGGATACCATAGTCTCAAGCACACTCAATTATACGTTATCCGTCATGTAGGTACACTCGGATACCATAGTCTCAAGCACACTCAATTATACGTTATCCGTCATGTAGGTACACTCGGATACCATAGTCTCAAGCACACTCAATTATACGTTATCCGTCATGTAGGTACACTCGGATACCATAGTCTCAAGCACACTCAATTATACGTTATCCGTCATGTAGGTACACTCGGATACCATAGTCTCAAGCACACTCAATTATACGTTATCCGTCATGTAGGTACACTAGGATACCATAATCTCAAGCACACTCGGACACCATTGTCTCAAGCACACTCAATTATTCGTTATCCGTCATGTAGGTACACTCGGATACCATCGTCTCAAGCACACTCAATTATACGTTATCCGTCATGTAGGTACACTCGGATACCATAGTCTCAAGCACACTCAATTATACGTTAGCCGTCATGTAGGTACTCTCGGATACCATAGTCTCAAGCACACTCAATTATACGTTATCCGTCATGTAAGTACCCTCAGATACCATAGTCTCAAGCACACTCAATTATACGTTATCCGTCATGTAGGTACACTCGGATACCATAGTCTCAAGCACACTCAATTATACGTTATCCGTCATGTAGGTACACTCGGATACCATAGTCTCAAGTACACTCAATTATACATTATCCGTCATGTAGGTACACTCGGATACCATAGTCTCAAGCATACTCAATTATACGTAATCCGTCATGTAGGAACACTCGGATACCATAGTCTCAAGCACACTCAATTATTCGTTATCCGTCTTGTAGGTACACTCGGATACCATAGTCTCAAGCACACTCAATTATACGTTATCCGTCATGTAGGTACACTCGGATACCATAGTCTCAAGCACACTCAATTATACGTTATCCGTCATGTAGGTACACTCGGATACCATAGTCTCAAGCACACTCAATTATACGTTATCCGTCATGTAGGTACATTCGGATACCATAGTCTCAAACACACTCAATTATACGTTATCCGTCATGTAGGTACACTCGGATACCATAGTCTCAAGCACACTCAATTATACGTTATCCGTCATGTAGGTACACTCGGATACCATAGTCTCAAGCACACTCAATTATACGTTATCCGTCATGTAGGTACACTCGGATACCATAGTCTCAAGCACACTTAATTATACGTTATCCGTCATGTAGGTACACTCGGATACCATAGTCTCAAGCACACTCAATTATACGTTATCCGTCATGTAGGTACACTCGGACACCATAGTCTCAAGCACACTCAATTATACGTTATCCGTCATGTAGGTACACTCGGATACCATCGTCTCAAGCACACTCAATTATACGTTATCCGTCATGTAGGTACACTCGGATACCATAGTCTCAAGCACACTCAATTATACGTTATCCGTCATGTAGGTACACTCGGATACCATAGTCTCAAGCACACTCAATTATACGTTATCCGTCATGTAGGTACACTCGGATACCATAGTCCCAAGCACACTCAATTATACGTAATCTGTCATGTTGGTACACTCGGATACCATAGTCTCAAGCACACTCAATTATACGTTATCCGTCATGTAGGTACACTCGGATACCATAGTCTCAAGCACACTCAATTATACGTTATCCATCATGTAGGTACACTCGGATACCATAGTCTCAAGCACACTCAATTATACGTTATCCGTCATGTAGGTACACTCGGATACCATAGTCTCAAGCACACTCAATTATACGTTTTCCGTCATGTAGGTACACTCGGATACCATAGTCCCAAGCACACTCAATTATACGTTACCCGTCATGTAGGTACACTCGGATACCATAGTCTCAAGCACACTCAATTATACGTTATCCGTCATGTAGGTACACTCGGATACCATAGTCTCAAGCACATTCAATTATACGTTATCCATCATGTAGGTACACTCGGATACCATAGTCTCAAGCACACTCGGATACCATAGTCTCAAGCACACTCAATTATACGTTATCCGTCATGTAGGTACACTCGGATACCATAGTCCCAAGCACACTCAATTATACGTTATCCGTCATGTAGGTACACTCGGATACCATAGTCTCAAGCACACTCAATTATATGGTATCCGTCATGTAGGTACACTCAGATACAATAGTCTCAAGCACACTCAATTATACGTTATCCGTCATGTAGGTACACTCGGATACCATAGTCTCAAGCACACTCAATTATTCGTTTTCCGTCATGTAGGTACACTCGGATACCATAGTCGCAAGCACACTCAATTATACGTTATCCGTCATGTAGGTACACTCGGATACCATAGTCTCAAGCACACTCAATTATATGTTATCCGTCATGTAGGTACACTCGGATACCATAGTCTCAAGCACACTCAATTATACGCTATCCGTCATGTAGGTACACTCGGATACCATAGTCTCAAGCACACTCAATTATACGTTATCCCGTCATGTAGGTACACTCGGATACCATAGTCTCAAGCACACTCAATTATACGTTATCCGTCATGTAGGTACACTCGGATACCATAGTCCCAAGCACACTCAATTATACGTAATCTGTCATGTTGGTACACTCGGATACCATAGTCTCAAGCACACTCAATTATACGTTATCCGTCATGTAGGTACACTCGGATACCATAGTCTCAAGCACACTCAATTATACGTTATCCGTCATGTAGGTACACTAGGATACCATAATCTCAAGCACACTCGGACACCATTGTCTCAAGCACACTCAATTATTCGTTATCCGTCATGTAGGTACACTCGGATACCATCGTCTCAAGCACACTCAATTATACGTTATCCGTCATGTAGGTACACTCGGATACCATAGTCTCAAGCACACTCAATTATACGTTAGCCGTCATGTAGGTACTCTCGGATACCATAGTCTCAAGCACACTCAATTATACGTTATCCGTCATGTAAGTACCCTCAGATACCATAGTCTCAAGCACACTCAATTATACGTTATCCGTCATGTAGGTACACTCGGATACCATAGTCTCAAGCACACTCAATTATACGTTATCCGTCATGTAGGTACACTCGGATACCATAGTCTCAAGTACACTCAATTATACATTATCCGTCATGTAGGTACACTCGGATACCATAGTCTCAAGCATACTCAATTATACGTTAATCCGTCATGTAGGAACACTCGGATACCATAGTCTCAAGCACACTCAATTATTCGTTATCCGTCATGTAGGTACACTCGGATACCATAGTCTCAAGCACACTCAATTATACGTTATCCGTCATGTAGGTACACTCGGATACCATAGTCTCAAGCACACTCAATTATACGTTATCCGTCATGTAGGTACACTCGGATACCATAGTCTCAAGCACACTCAATTATACGTTATCCGTCATGTAGGTACACTCGGATACCATAGTCTCAAGCACACTCAATTATACGTTATCCGTCATGTAGGTACACTCGGATACCATAGTCTCAAGCACACTCAATTATACGTTATCCGTCATGTAGGTACACTCGGATACCATAGTCTCAAGCACACTCAATTATACGTTATCCGTCATGTAGGTACACTCGGATACCATAGTCTCAAGCACACTCAATTATACGTTATCCGTCATGTAGGTACACTCGGATACCATAGTCTCAAGCACTCAATTATACGTTATCCGTCATGTAGGTACACTCGGACACCATAGTCTCAAGCACACTCAATTATACGTTATCCGTCATGTAGGTACACTCGGATACCATAGTCTCAAGCACACTCAATTATACGTTATCCGTCATGTAGGTACACTCGGATACCATAGTCCCAAGCACACTCAATTATACGTAATCTGTCATGTTGGTACACTCGGATACCATAGTCTCAAGCACACTCAATTATACGTTATCCGTCATGTAGGTACACTCGGATACCATAGTCTCAAGCACACTCAATTATACGTTATCCATCATGTAGGTACACTCGGATACCATAGTCTCAAGCACACTCAATTATACGTTATCCGTCATGTAGGTACACTCGGATACCATAGTCTCAAGCACACTCAATTATACGTTTTCCGTCATGTAGGTACACTCGGATACCATAGTCCCAAGCACACTCAATTATACGTTACCCGTCATGTAGGTACACTCGGATACCATAGTCTCAAGCACACTCAATTATACGTTATCCGTCATGTAGGTACACTCGGATACCATAGTCTCAAGCACATTCAATTATACGTTATCCATCATGTAGGTACACTCGGATACCATAGTCTCAAGCACACTCGGATACCATAGTCCCAAGCACACTCAATTATACGTTATCCGTCATGTAGGTACACTCGGATACCATAGTCTCAAGCACACTCAATTATATGGTATCCGTCATGTAGGTACACTCAGATACAATAGTCTCAAGCACACTCAATTATACGTTATCCGTCATGTAGGTACACTCGGATACCATAGTCTCAAGCACACTCAATTATTCGTTTTCCGTCATGTAGGTACACTCGGATACCATAGTCGCAAGCACACTCAATTATACGTTATCCGTCATGTAGGTACACTCGGATACCATAGTCTTAAGCACACTCAATTATATGTTATCCGTCATGTAGGTACACTCGGATACCATAGTCTCAAGCACACTCAATTATACGCTATCCGTCATGTAGGTACACTCGGATACCATAGTCTCAAGCACACTCAATTATACGTTATCCCGTCATGTAGGTACACTCGGATACCATAGTTCCAAGCACACTCAATTATACGTTATCCGTCATGTAGGTACAGACGGATACCATAGTCAATTGAGGGGACACACTCAATTGAGGGGACCGGCCGGTTTTTAGGCTTAAAAAGCTCGAAATCCTGAAAATACCATTAAGTATTAAAATATGTTTACTCAACATCCCTTCTTATGAAGGGATGTTGAGTAAACATAATGTTATTTATGAAATGTTATTAGTGAAAACCCAGGGATTTTTTTTTTTTTTTATGTTTTTCAAACTTTTCCTGTATTTCTAAAACCGTTATATAGCTAACTTTGAAATTGACAGGCTCAGTAACCACTGGTCGTACGAGGATCGTACTTATATAAATGGAAAGAGCCTAAAATAATCTACAACCTCCCAAAAGCTGTATCTTTTACTCTGCCATGTTCCTGCGTAAAATATTGTAAACCAAAACAACAACAAAAAGTTAACAAATTTCACTCAATTACCTTAAACTCTCATATGTTTTTCTCAACACCTGTTTTGGTGCACTTTTGGATCTTATAATAAATGTATTATTGGGCCTCTAGGAATTTGTTATATACCATTGGAAAGCCTGTGAAATGCCCAATAGAGCTATTGATTCCTTTGTTTGCATTTGAGACACAGCCCCTTGGCATAGCTAACCACCGAGTACAAAAGCATTACCTAATTTCCGAGTCACCTAATTCCGCAATTAGATAAAAAAAAAAAGTACATAAACAATTAAACAATAGAGTTGTAAAACCACCTGTCCTGAGTTGTCTGATCCCTCTGAAAATACTATACAGTGCTTGGGTTTCGAACTATTCGACTTCAGAATTTTTCTTTAAATTTCGAGCTATTTTCCACTCTAATTCAGGAACTAATTGACCGAGAATAAAAAAAAAACATAAACTAAAAATCCTTGTGACATCATCCTCAATACGTGTTCGAAATCTCATTGAAATCGGACGAAGTTCAGTGTCATACCCTATTAAAAAGCGGCCGGTTCCCTCAACCAAATTCGTGGACCCCTTACATTTTTTCTTTATGCAATTATAGTTATCTGGCTTGATTCTTTGACAACACTTATTTTTCAATAATAGTATATATAGTTTAGTAGATGGTGTATAGAAAGTTACATTCATAAATTCTTTTCCAGAGATATACTTCCATAATTAGAATTAGGCGGAAGTCCACGACTATTTATGAGTGAGCTAGATACTATGGCATCCGAGTGTACAATATTTCCAGTGCAGCATAATACGAATAGGGTGTGAAGCAAGAAAAACACATGTAAATGAGAGTGAGCAGAGAATACGAAGCGAAAGTATGTTACAGGATAACCAGAAGAAAATTATGGAATATCAATAATAATAATAATGAAAATAATAATATTAATAATAAAAATTAAAGTTGCAAGCAACGTTGTGCGGGGTTCGAGCGGGGTTGCACGCAGGGAATTGTGTTGGATACAAGGGCTGTGTCACATAATATATCAAAATATCGTGTCTCTTATCGGGCATGGAGAAAGTACAGAAGGAATATAGTGTAACCATTTTGGCTATGGCCACTTAGACCATTAAGGAGTGTGACCATTTTGGTTAAAGCTATTAATCCTGTACGAGTAGGCATAATTGCCCGAAATTGCCTTCATTCCCTGCTCAGTTTCATGCATAAGCAAAAGCTAGAGCGTAATACAATTATGTATTCGTGAAAGTACGGTAATAGCTTTCATATTACTCCTGAATCATCCCTGTGCGACGTCTGGTTTTCTTGTAACGATCTTGCAAACGAAGGGCAAAATTGCTAGAAATTACCAAATCCGATAGGCGAAATCGCTTAAAATTACCAATTATTTTCTGTTTTCGCTATGTGTGACGCTGCACATAAGTGAGCTCTCTCTCACACAAACCTCAGTGTCGTGGCGGTGCCTGTAGGCTCCGTGCTGCTTGCAAAAGCTGGCCTGGCTCACAGGCTACAAAATAGCCGGAAAATCGTCTCCGTCATATGAGGGGCCCCGTGGGAATTGGGTTAAGAAGTTTGGTTGTTTTGATTATTTGATAGGGTCACCATAAGGGTAATGGTGTGTGGCCTTTTTTCTCTACTGAAGCTTGGCCTTTTTAGGAATGTGACCTTTTTGGTTAGCCATGGAGAAACTACAGAGGTACAAACTATTATAAGCAACCTCATGTTAAAAATATCTTATATATTTTTGTTTAGCTCCTCTTCCTCTATGTATCCAGCAATTTAACCCCCTCAAACTCCTTATGATGCGATGGTGTGGTAATTACCCCGGGCCAAAAAGCTCTAAAAGACGATCGAGTGATAACTCAAGCGAGCTTGAAATACGCAGGCGTTTCGTTCGTGGTCACCCCTTCAGGGATCAAGGTGTCCGGCAATATATACTGGTAGGCTATAGATAAATTCATTTTAGGGCTATTTCTTCCATTTTATTTATCCTGTTAAAGTGCTTGATTGATTTTTGTGCTAATGTAGTTAGTATTTGGTGTAATTTTACATATTTCAGCTAAATCTGAAGAGCACATGCAATTTATTTGTGTATGTTCAGTAAGTATTGCTGGGGAAAGGGTTAACGTATTCATCTTTTGGGGTATTTATTTTGTTTTTATCCTGTTTCTGTGATTGATTGATTTTTGTGCTAATGTAGTTGGTATTTGGTATAATTTTACATATTTTAGATAAATCAGAATAGCACATGCAATATATTTGGGCATTTTCAGTCAGTATTGCTGGGGAAATGGTTAACATACAGTATTCATCATAGGAAGGGAAGAGGATGTGTAGGATGTGACGTTATCTTTGCTCTGAAATATGTTGTGGAGAAATATCTTGAGAAGGGACAAAAGTTGTATGCTGCCTTCATGGACTTAGAGAAGGCCTATGACAGAGTTGATAGAGAAGGTACCGGTATGTAGAAAGTACTTGGAATATACAGAGCAGATAGCAAGTTTCTGAAAGCAGTGAAAAGCATGTATGAGGGTGCAAAGGTGTCAGTATGTGTTGAGAATGAACAGAGCGAGTTCTTTGATCTGAATTTTGGGTTAAAGAAAGGGTGTGTGATGTCCCCGTGGTAGTTCAGTATATACTGTATATGGATGGAGTCATAAAAGAAATGCAAGGATGAGCAGTGGATGTTGGTGTACCACTAATAAGGGAAGGCAACGAGTGGAATGACAGAGTTGATAGAGAAGGTATGTGGAAAGCACTGAGAATATACGGAGTAGATGGCAAGTTGCTGAAAGCAGTGAAGAGTATGTATGAGAGTGCAAAGGTATCAGTATGTGTGGAGAATGAACAGAGGGAGTTCTTTGATCTGAATGTTTGGTAAAGCAAGGGTGTGTGATGTCCCGATGGTTGTTCTATATATACAGTATATGGATGGAGTTATAAAAGAAATACAAGGAAGAGCAGTGGCGGTTGGTGTATCGCTAATAAGGGAAGGAAGCATATACGGAACAGATGTTAAGTTGCTGAAAGTAGTTGTTGTTGTTGTTGTTATTGTTCCCTAGGCCGCCTGGCTGAACAGCCCCAGCTGAAAGTAGTGTGGAGAATGAACAGAGCTACTTCTTTGATCTGAATGTTGGGTTAAAGCAAGGGTATATGATGTCCCCATGGTTGTTAAATATATACCAGTATATATATATATATATATATATATATTGTATTGTATATTGCCAGTTGTAACGCTACATAATACCGCTAAATGTAGAGCTATTTACTTCAATCTAGCAGCCATTTCTTTTATAACTGTCTTCGTGGTGCAATGTATAAGGTGTTGATTTTCGGTGTGAGCATCCTGGGTTCAAATCCACGGACTGCCACATGTGTTTGTAAATTTCATTAATCGATTTTAGGAGTATGGTTGGTTGTTGGAAGGAACATAATAATATCTAGAGACTAGGGATAATTTGAAAATTTCAGACATTCTAGTCATACTACATTTTAAAATTTGCAAAACAAACAAACCAAAACTCTTTAGAAATTGCAGCATTATTCTAACATTGTTTGACTATGTAGCAACATGCTAGCGACTTTTGAGAAAGGATCTAGCGGTATTTTGTGGTAACACTTAGGGTTGAAGGAGGAGGGTTAAAATACAAGTCACATGGGCAATTGCCAATACTTTAAAGGTCCATATCATTGTTATTAAACAAAGCATTTGGCAAAGGGATGAATTGTTAAAAACCTTAGCCAATACTCTGCTATTCACCAAAAATAAATTTGAATTATCATTTTTATTTGGTAGGGTAGGTATGTATAGGTAGGTTGGCTAAATAATTGGTGGGATTCGTAGGGACTCGAACTGTTTTGAGAGAGTTAAATAAAAAAATAAATAATAGATCTGAATAATAAATCGACTATGTTATTAAGCAAAACTGGGGGATGCTTGGAAGCCTAAAGAATGTAGACGGTAAACTTTGTGGGGGTAGCGAATGCGGTTTTAAAGTAATTTAAGAATAGACAGTTTTCAATGCTGCGGCCAAACTATTCCACCCATTTATATTCTTTTGGTATCAAAACGTTCGGAATCGCGAGCTTCACCCAACTACGCAATTATGGCTTTGATCATCGGCGTAGTTTTCAAGATGTGGAATTTTAAGTGGAATTCAAGTTTTGTTCAAGATTGCCGGAAAAAAACCCACGTGCAAAAGCAAAACCTTCTCCATAACATTTGCGGACCATTAGTAGTGGAGTCCATATGCCAAAGCCCAATCGTTTCCTATGAGTGGGAGAGACGGTATTTAGGCGTAAATTTTTCGGGAAATCGGCTCCCACGGACCTGTTTGGCCGCCAGGCCGGATGTTTAGCATATCAAAAGTTGCCCAATACAAAAACGTACCTCTGTCTTCTAAGCAGAGACTTCTGCTTAATTCCCTGATAATTCAGGGAAGGTATACAATAGGGTAGTGATTGAGAGAGTGAGAGTGAGAACGGAGAAATGGATAGGCGATGAGCAAGGAGGTTTTAGGAAGGGAAGAGGATGTGTAGATCAGATTTTTACCCTGAATTGTGTTGTGGAGAAATATCTGGAGAAGCAACAAAAGGTGTATGTTGCCTTTATGGACTTGGAGAAGGCCTATGACAGAGTGGATAGAGAAGGTTTGTGGAAAGTACTTAGAATATACGGAATACATGGCAAGTTGCTGAAAGCAGTGAAGAGCATGTATGAGGGTGCAAAGGCGGCAGTACGTGTGGAGAGTGAGCAGAGCGAGTTCTTTGACCTGAATGTTGGGTTGAAACAGGGGTGTGTGATGTCCCCGTGGTTGTTTACTGTATATATAGATGGAGTAATGAAAGAAATACTATCAAGAGCAGTGGATGTTGGTGTATCGCTGAAAAGGGAGGGAATTGAGTGGAAGCTACCTATACTGCTGTTTGCGGATGATACAGTTCTGATGAGTGATAATGAATGGGAGTTGCAGGGTCTGGTTAATGAGTTTGGAACAGAGTGCGAAAAACGGAATTTGAAGGTAAATGCAGGGAAGAGCAAGTTTATGGTCTTCGAAAGGGGTGAAGTCACAGAGTGTGAGGTGAAGCTGAACGGTCAGGATATGGAGAGAGTCAACTCTTTTAATTATCTGGGCAGTGTGTTGAGTAAAGATGGGACTATGGATGAAGAAGTGCGGGAGAGGGTACAACAGAGGAAGAGGGTTGTAGGAACGTTGAAAGCAGTAACAAGAAATAGGGTGGTCAGTATGGAAGTGAAGAAGTCCTTGCATGACAGTGTGGTAATCCCGACACTGACTTAAGGAAGCGAAGCATGGACGTTGGTTGAGAGACTCAGACCAAAAGTGAGAGCAGTGGATATGAATTACTTAAGAAGTGCGTGCGGAGTTACATGGAGGGGTAGACAGACTAATGAGGAAGTAAGAAGGAGGTGTGGTGTGGATGTAGATGTGCTGGAAAGTGTGAAAAGGAATAACTTGAGATGGTTCGGCCATATGGAACGTATGGAAAGCGAGAGAATGACTAAGAGGGTGTACGAGAGCGAGGCCTGTGAGTGGAAGAGACGGTATTTAGGCGTCAAGTTTTTCGGGAAATCGGGTGCCATGGACCTGTTTGGCCGCCATGCCGGATGTTTAGCACATCAAAAGTTGCCCAATACAAAAACGCACCTCTTGTGAAAGTTTGATCCCGATCCATAAAGCGGTTCTGGAGTTATTGCATCGAAACAGCACGTAAGAAGAATTTGGATGAAAACCCAGGTTTAATGATTACAATAGGGGTTCCCCGTAGGGGACGAACCTCTAATTAAAGTTGCAAGCAACATTGTGCGGGGTTCGAGCGGGGTTGCACGCAGGGTATTGTGTTGGATACAAGGGCTGTGCCACATATATCAAAATATCATGTATCTTATCGGGCATGGAGAAAGTACAGAAGGAATATAGTGTAGCCATTTTGGATATGGCCACTTAGACCATTAAGGAGTGTGACCATTTTGGTTAAAGCTATTAATCCTGTACGAGTTGTTGTTGTTGTTGTTGTTCCCTAAGCTGCCTGGCCAAACAGCCCCGAGTCCCTGAGGAAGGCCATGGCCACGATCGGGCTTTCCCACAGAGCTCTCATTGAGTGTAGATTGTGTTGTTGGCGTAAGTGGTTGTGTGAAATGCAGTCTTCTATGATGTGTTTAATGGTATGGGGTGCTGTGTTACATCCCGGGCAGGCGTCGACAACGGAGTCATCCAGTCTCTTCTGATAGCTCAGAAGAGCTGGATGGTGTCCGCATCTCAGCCTGGCCAGGTGGACTCTGTCCTCGCGAGGAAGGGAGGATTCGGAAGGATGGATTTCGGGAGGTCGTGCTTGCAGCTGCGTGTTGTCTGTGAGTGAGTGGATGGATTGGCGAGAGATATGAGTATGGATGTGCTTCTGGAAGTTGGGTCGGGGTGGGCAGGGAGGGTGAGAGGACAGTAATTGTGTGTGATACCGTGTGCTGGGTGTTGTTTTGATATTTCTTGGTGTCTGTGGGTGTGTTGCCATGTAGTTTAGTGGGTGGTCTTGGTTCGTGGAGGCTGCTGCCAGGAATTGAGTGCCTCTCATGTCCAGATGGTCTTTGACTTTGAGGATTTTGGTTTCTTGATGTAGGTGATCTGTGGGTGCAGTAGCTGTGCAGCCTGTAATGATCTTCAGGGCTTTGTTTTGAATAGTCTGTAAGGTCTTATGATGTGTTTCAGCTAGGTTAGAAGCCCAGGCTGGGCTTGCGTATTCCATCACTGATCTTATGTATTGTTTATATACTGTGGTGGTAGTTTCTTTGTTGTGTCCAAATTTTGTGAGAGCAAGTGACCTGAGGGCATTAAGTCTGGGTGTCAGTTTCTTTTTAATGTTTGTGGTGTGCTGTTTGAATGTCATATGAGTATCATATGTTACTCCTAGGATTTTGGGTGTGTGTGTATGTGTTAGGGGTGTGTTGTTTATGGTGAGTTGAGGGATGTATTCGTGTTCTCCTGTCCAGCTTGTGAGCAGGGTTGCGGTGGATTTGGCTGGGGGGTAGATTAACTCTGTTTGTAGTGCACCAGCCATGTAGTGTGTTGAGATAGGGTTGAAGGAGATCTATTGCTCTTTTTGGGTCATGGTGTGTGCATGTGAGTGTTATGTCATCTGCATAGGAAGCTAAGTTTATTTGGGGCGTATTGGGTGTAGTTATATCGTGCATGTACAGATTGAAGAGTGCGGGCGATAGGACGGATCCTTGTGGGACTCCGTTTGGAAAGTTTCTGATTTTAGATGACTGACCGGCAAAAGATACGTGTGCACATCTGCCTGCTAGGAAGTTGGCCAGCCACCTTTTTGTGTTGTTGTGCATGTTTGTGTTGTAGATTTTGTTTGTTAGGTTGTGGCGGGGGATGGCATCGAAGGCTTTACTAATGTCGAGTGTGGCTAATAGTGATCTGTGTGGTGGTCTAGCTGAGTTGATGCCATCAAAAGCTCTTTGTGTAAGGTCTGTGAGAAGAGTGTTTGTGGAGTGCAGTGGCCTAAAGCCATGTTGTGTTGGAGCTAGGGGTAGATCGGGTGTAATTAGTTGTAATACTAGGCGTTCTATGACTTTGGAGGGGGAGCAAAGGAGTGTGATGCGCCCCGGTGCGAGGAGGGTAACGTGGGGTCTTTGTTGGGTTTGGGGAATGTGGTGATGAGACCATGCTTCCAAATGTCTGGTATTGTGTTGTGTGAATAACTGTAGTTTGATATGTTAGTGAGTGCTTGTATGCCTTGTGGTCCCAGGTGTCTGAGGTGTATGTTGCTTATGTTGTCTAGGCCACAAGCGGGTGAGTGCTTGAGATTGTTGATGATATGCTTTGTCTGGTGATTGGTGAAGGGTGTATAGTCAGGGTCTGTGGGGAATTGTCTCTTACGTCGGATGACACGTCGGTCGTCTCTGTGAGGTTTTAGGTGGCTGACATGTGAGAAGTGATTGATGAGAGTGTTTGCTTGTTGTTTACATGAAGGAGTAGAGTCTGTTGTTGTGATTGCAGCATGTGATTGTGTTGTGTTGCTGTTGGAAAGTGTGATGCTGTTTAGTGTTTTGTAGAGTTTTTTGGCGTTTGTTTTGTGATCAAGTGTTTGTAGGATGTTATTCCAATTTAGTTTTTGTTGTTCTTGTATTTTGTTGTTAGTTTGGGTGTTGAGTGCTTGGATTTGTTGTGTGATGTCTTGTGTGTGGGGTGCTGGGGAGTGTTTCAGTATGTCGCGTTGTCTGATGAGGTTTTGAATTTCTGGTGTGAAGTTGGGGTTGTGTCTTTTTCTGTTACCTCTTGGAATGTGTTTCTTGTCAGTGTTTTGGATAGTTTTATTGAGTATGTGTACAGCATTGTTGATGTTAGTGATGGGTGTACTGTTTAGAGTTGTAAAGTGTTGTTCTGTCTCATTTGTGAATGCTTCCCAGTTAGCTCTTTTATAATTGGTGTATGTGTGTTTGTGGCTAGCTGGGGTGAGTCTGGTTTTGGTGATGATAATGATCGGGAGGTGGTCAGAGCCTAAGGTTCTGACCACCCTCCAGGATGTTGT
Source organism: Paralithodes platypus (assembly GCA_032716605.1). Classification (NCBI taxonomy): domain Eukaryota; kingdom Metazoa; phylum Arthropoda; class Malacostraca; order Decapoda; family Lithodidae; genus Paralithodes; species Paralithodes platypus. The sequence continues at coordinate 30,368,922 of CM064530.1, forward strand.
GGGGGCGAGTTCTGGGGAGCAAAAGGTGATGTCTGGAGATGATGGGTTATAGAGGGCTTGGTGAGGAATATGGGTATGTTGATGGATGTCGTTAAGGATGATGAGGTTATCAGTTTGGTTTTGTAGTACCAACCCTCTGTCTGTGTCGGGGTTGTCGACAAACCAGGCCGACGTCTAGGCGTTGAAGTCACCACCCCGGATGATGTGTGGGGTGTTTGTGATGTGTTGTAAGTGTGGTCTGTATTCATTTGGTACTGTAGGGGATGTACGTGTTTATGATGGTTTTATTGGAGTTGTTGCCAGTGCGAATTTTAATTGATTGTATTTCTGTTGTGTTATCATTTGGGGGGGAGGAGGGATTTGGTTTGTACACTGGTAATTATGTATGATATTTCTTTGTGTACCAGGGTGATGAGTTCACCGCCTCCGCCGACAGCCTGGTCTTGTCTGATGGTGGTGAAATCATGAAATGTGTGTTTTTTTTGTGTTGTGCGGAGTTTTGTTTCTTGTAAGATGGCAATGTGTATGTTGTGTTGTTTGATGAAGTGTGAGAGTTCGTGTTTCTTTGTGTTGATGCCATCTATGTTCTATTGGAGAATGTTAATGTTATGTGAACGATGTATGTTGGGTGCTGCTGCACGAGGATGGGGTGGGGTTGAGGGAGGGGGTGGGGGTGAGGGAGGGGCTGGGGGTTGGGATGGGTGAGGTGGAGGTGGGGATTGGGGAGCAGGAGATGGGGGTTGGAATGGATTTGGATGGGGTGTGGTGTGTTGAGTTGAGGATGTGGATGGTATGGGAAGGTTAGGTTGGGTTAGGGAGGAGAGGTGGACGGGTTTTAGGGGGGGGGAGTGGATGATATGGGAAGGTTAGGTGGGTTGGGGAGGAGAAGTGGATGGGTTTTAGGCGAGGGATTTGACTGGGGGAGGGAGGGGCATGAGGGGTCCAGGTGTTCGTGTAGTGTTTCTTGGAGGCAAGTGTTGTGCAGGTGAAGTGGGTCCAGTTCCTGCATGAATTGCAGAGAACTGAACCCTTAGTGTGGCGACTTGAAGTGATGGGTTTTGAGCAAGTTGGACATATGTATGTGTAGGTGGGTCCGGGGTTGCTCTCAATGTCTCCGGCTAGAAGAAGTCTTCGAGAAATGACAGCCGGAGAGTCATTTCTCGGTGTAGGAAAAACTGTGTAATGTGTGTGTGTGGTGTGAGAGGTGTGGAAATTCCCGGCGCGACCGAAGCCGCTCCAAGGACTCCTGTACGAGTAGGCATAATTGCCCGAAATTTCCTTCATTCCCTGCTCATTTTCATGCATAAGCAAAAGCCAGAGCGTAATACATGTATTCGTGAAAGTACGGTAATAGCTTTCAAATTACTCCTGAATCATCCCTGTACGACGTCTGGTTTTCTTGTAAGGATCTTGCAAACGAAGGGCAAAATTGCTAAAAATTACCAAATCCGATAGGCGAAATCGCTAAAAATTACCAATTTATTTTCTGTTTTCGCTATGTGTGACGCTGCACATAAGTGAGGTCTCTCTCACACAAACCTCAGTGTCGAGGCGGGGCCTGTAGGTTCCGGCTGACGTCCATCCGTGCTGCTTGCAAAAGCTGGCCTGGCTCACAGGCTACAAAATAGCCGGAAAATCGTCTCCGTCATATGAGGGGCCCCGCGGGAATTGGGTTAAGAAGTGTGGTTGTTTAGATTATTTGATAGGGTCACCATAAGGGTAATGGTGTGGCATTTTTTCTGTACAGAAGCTTGGCCTTTTTGGTTGGGGCTTCTTAGGAATGTGACCTTTTTCGTTAGCCATGGAGAAACTGCAGAGGTACAAATTATTATATGCAACCTCATGTTAAAAATATCTTATATATTTTTGTTTAGCTTTACTTGGTATTCCTCTTCCTCTATGTATCTAGCAATTTAACCCCCTCAAACTCCTTATGACGCGATGGTGTGGTAATTCCCCCGGGCCAAAAAGCTCTAAAAGACGATCGAGTGATAACTCAAGCGAGCTTGAAATACGCAGGCGTTTCGTTCATGGTTACCCCTTCGGGGATCAAGGTGTCCGGCAATATATACTGGTAGGCTATAGATAAATTCTTTTTTGGGCTATTTCTTCCATTTTATTTATCCTGTTAAAGTGCTTGATTTATTTGTGTGCTAATGTAGTTAGTATTTGGTGTAATTTTACATATTTCAGCTAAATCTGTAGAGCACATGCAATTTATTTGTGCATGTTCAGCAAGTATTGCTGGGGAAAGGGTTAACGTATTCATCTTTTGAGGTATTTATTCTATGTTTTTATCCTGTTTCTGTGATTGATTGAGTTTTGTGCTAATGTAGTTGGTATTTGGTATAATTTTACATATTTTAGATAAATCAGAATAGCACATGCAATATATTTGGGCATTTTCAGTCAGTATTGCTGGGGAAACGGTTAACATACAGTATTCATCATAGGAATGGAAGAGGATGTGTAGCTCAGATCTTTGCCCTGAAATATGTTGTGGAGAAATATCTTGAGAAGGGACAAAAGTTGTATTCTGCCTTCATGGACTTGGAAAAGGCCTATGACAGAGTTGATAGAGAAGGTACCGGTATGTAGAAAGTACTTGGAATATACGGAGCAGATAGCAAGTTGCTGAAAGCAGTGAAAAGCATGTATGAGGGTGCAAAGGTGTCAGTATGTGTTGAGAATGAACAGAGCGAGTTCTTTGATCTGAATTTTGGGTTAAAGAAAGGGTGTGTGATGTCCCCGTGGTTGTTCAATATATACTGAACTGTATATGGATGGAGTCATAAAAGAAATGCAAAGATGAGCAGTGGATGTTGGTGTACCACTAATAAGGGAAGGCAACGAGTGGAATGACAGAGTTGATAGAGAAGGTATGTGGAAAGTACTGAGAATATATGGAGTAGATGGCAAGTTGCTGAAAGCAGTGAAGAATATGTATGAGAGTGCAAAGGTATCAGTACGTGTGAAGAATGAAGAGAGGGAGTTCTTTGATCTGAATGTTTGGTAAAGCAAGGGTGTGTGATGTCCCGATGGTTGTTCTATATATACAGTATATGGATGGAGTCATAAAAGAAATACAAGGAAGAGCAGTGGATGTTTGTGTACTGCTGTTTGCTGACGATATGAATGGGAGTTGCAGGGTCTGGTAAATATGTTTGGAACAGTGTGCGAAAAATGGAATCTGAAGGTAAATGCGGGGAAGAGCAAGGTTATGGTCTTCGAAAGGGGTGAAGCCACAGAGTGTGAGGTGAAGTTGAACGGTCAGGCTATGGAGATTGTCAGCTCATTTAAGTATCTTGGCAGTGTACAGAGTAAAGATGGGAGTATGGATGAAGAAGTGTGGGAGAGGGTGCAACAGGGGAAGAGGGTTGTAGGAATGCTGAAAGCAGTAACATGAAATAGGGTGGTCAGCATGGAACTGAAGAAGTCATTGCATGACAGTGTGGTAATCCCGACACTGACTTACGGAAGCGAAGCATGGACGTTGTTAGAGAGATTCAAACCAAGAGTGAAAGGGATGGAAATGAGTTACTTGAGAAGTGTGTGCAGGGTTACATGGAGGGATAGACAGACGAATGAGGAAGTACGAGAGAGGTGTGGTGTGAATGTACTGGAAAGTGCGAAAAAGAACACCTTGAGATGGTTCGGCCATGTGGAACGTATGGGAAGCGAGAGAATGACTAAGAGCGTGTACGAGTGAGGTGGAAGGACAGAGGGAGAAATAAACCAAGAGAGAGGTGGAAGGATGGAGTTAAGAAGTATATGCGTGAAAGCGGTGCTGGATGGGAGGAGGGGCGTCGACTGACTGGGGACAGAGGTGCATAGGGGTGTTTCGTTCGTGGCCAATCCTTCGGGGATCAAGGCGTCCGTCAATAGATAGATAGATAAATTCATCTTTAGGGCTATTTCTTACATTTTCTTTATCCTGTTAGTGTACTTTATTAACAAATTTGGTAATGTAGTTGGTAATTGGTGTAATTTTACATATTTCAGATAAAGGATGTCAACAGAATAACAAATGATGAGCTGAAGAGACGTTTAGGTATAAAGAGTATTAGCGAGGAGATGCGTACAAGTAAACTGGGATGGTATGGACATGTGGAGAGAATGGATGAACAAAATTGGGTGAAAAGATGCAGGTCTGCGATTGTGGAGGGAGCTGCACCAAGGGGTGGACCAAGTAAGACCTGGGATCGGACTATACGTGCCGATCTCAAATCCAAAAACTTGACAAGTAAAGCATCCCTTAACAGGGTTGCCTGGAACGCCGCCATTAGGAAAAAGAGACTGAAACTGCACATCTGTGTGGAGCACTCAGTCTTAAAATGTTATGTACGTATGTATGTATAAATCTGAAGAGCACATGCAATCTATTTAGGCATTTTCAGTCAGTATTGCTGGGTAAAGGGTTAACATATTAATCTTTTGGAGTATTTCTTCCATTTATTTATCCTGTTAGTGAGTTTTATTGATTTCAGTGCTACTGTAGTGGTATTTGGTGTAATTTTACATATTTCAGATAAATCTGAAGAGGACATGCAATATATTTGGGCATTTTCAGTCAGTATTGCTGGTGAAACGGTTAGCATACTGTAGTCATCTTAGGAAGGGAAGAGGATGTGTAGCTCAGATTTTTGCCCGGAAATGTGTTGTGGAGAAGCGACAAAAGTTGTATGCTGCATTTATGGAGTTGGAGAAGGCCTATGACAGAATTGATAGAGAAGGTATGTGGAAAGTACCGGTACTGAGAATATACGGAGTAGATGGCAAGTTGCTGAAAGCAATGAAGAGCATGTATGAGGGTGCAAAGGAGTCAGTATGTGTGGATAATTAACAGAGCGAGTTCTTTAATCTGAATATTGGGTTAAAGCAATGGTGTGTGTGATGTCCCCATGGTTGTTCAATATATACCGGTACAGTATATGGATGGAGTCATGAAAGAAATACAAGGCAGAGCAGCGGATGTTGGTGTACCGCTGATAAGGGAAAGAAACGAGTGGAAGTTGCCTCAACAGTACAGTACCGGTACTACTGTTGCTGACAACACAGTTCTGATGAGCAATAGTGAATGGGAGTTGCAGGGTCAGGTAAATATGTTTGGAACAGTGTGTGAAAAACGGAATCTGGAGGTAAATGCTAGGAAGAGCAATATTATGGTCATTGAAAGGGGTGCAACCATAGAGTGTGAAGTGAGGTTGAACGGCTATGAAGAATGTCAGCTCATTTAAGTATTTGGGCAGTGTGTTGAGTAAAGATGTGAGTAGGCCTATGGATGAAGAAGTGTGGGAGAAAGTGTAACAGGGGAAGAGCGTTGAACTCTGAAAGCAGTAAGAAGAAATAGGGTGGTCAGCATGGAAGTAAAGAAGTCCTTGCATGACAGTGTGGTAATCCCGACATAGACTTATGGGAGGGAAGCATGGACGTTTCTGACTGGGATTGATCATTAATAATCATCGGTTATGCTAGTTGGAAAATTAGTGGGGTAGAATGTAGAGTTCGGGTGTACCGCCAGCCTTGTTTACACTTCGCGGAGAGGCGGCGGACCTTGGCCATCATGTTCCCGTCTATTTGACTGCTTTTGGATACAATAATAGGCTGAGGGGGGTCCCCCCCCCCCACCCATGACATATAGTCATCATCATATATATTGCCAGCAGGAGGCAAATAGCCGAAAAAATGCCTTCAAAATAGACGCGAACTAAAGGCTGGTTCACACATAGCCGAGTCGGTGCGCGAGTCCAACACGAGTGATGAAATTTTGCTATTCAGCAATGTCTCGTCGATACTCCTCAACACTCGTATAGACTCGTGCTACGCTCGTGTATACTCTTTGTTTACTCGACACACTCGTGGGTACTCGCCACGGGGTCCAAAAATGTCATGCATGCATGACATTTTTGGGTCCCGTGCCTAGTACCCCCGAGTGTGGCCAAATACGTGTAGACTCGTGTACATACGTGTTAACTCGTGTTTGACTCTGAATAACTCTTCGTTATTCGTGTTAACTCGTGTTGACTCGTGTAAACCCGTGTAACACTCTTTGGTGATTCGTCGCTTTTCGTCATCATTTCGACGTTGACGCAACAACACGTATGTAACACACATGCAACACATATCAACAAGAGTAGAAAGCACGAATGTGAGTGCCAAAATTTGGTGCCCCCATGATGCCAGAGTTTACACGATTCAAACACGAGTGAAAACATGAGTAAACAAGAGTAAACACGATCCACTGAGAAAAAAACACGAGTGTAACACGAAAAAGCAAGTGTCATTTGAAATACCGTTATTTCAAAAATGTAGGACGAATCAACGAGAGTTTACACGAGTTTACACGGATGTAACACGAGTCAACACGTGTGCAACAGAGATCCAACGAGAGTCAACGCGTTGTCTTTCGTGTTGATCCGTATAACAATCATGTTGATCCGTGTAACAATCGCGTTGACTCGTGTTAGACTCGTCCATACTCTTTGTTTACGTGCCCTGGAATGTGGCCATTATTTTTCAAATTTTTGACACTCGTGTTGGGTTCGTGTTACACTCGTTTTGACTCTCAGTTACTCGTACAGACTCTTGCATGAACACGTGTTGACTCGTATTGACTCGAGTTAACTCGTGTTACACTCTCCTTGACTCGGGAGCAATTGCTACTCGCGGCCGACTCAGCCTCCAGCGACGGCGATAATCGAAGAGTGTGACTCGTGTTGGACTCGCGCAGCGACTCGGCTATGTGTGAACCAGCCTTTAACCACGGTGATCGACATATGTAAACATGACGGCGGCGGTGTCGGCGGCGGACACTTGCGATAATGTTCCCGTCTATTTTGAATGCCATTGGATACAATAATATGTTGAGGGGGGCTTTGCCCCCATGACGTGTTGTCATCATCATATATATTGCCAGTAGGGGGCAAACAACCAAAAAAATTGCCGCAAAGCCCTCCCCTCAACATATTATTGTATCCAATGGCAGTCAAATTAGACGGGAACATGATCGCAAGCGTCCACCGCCGCCGCCGCCGTCATGTTTACATGGTCGATTGCCGCAGTTACTGTAAGTTCGCGTTTATTTTGAGTTTTTGACGACGATTTATTTGGTTAGGCCTATTTGCCCCCTGCTGGCAAATTATATGATGATGACAATATGTCATGGGGGGTGTTTGCCCCCCTCAACATATTATCGTATCCACCAGCATTCAAAATGGATGGGAACATGATGGCAAGCTTCCGTCGCCGCTCTGCGCAGTGTAAACAATGGTGGCGGTACGCCCGAACTCTTCATTCTACCCGGCTAGGCCTATATTATAGGGTACAATAAATAAGTAGGCTAGGCTATTTTATCTATAGGCTATGCCTAGTCTAATATTACAATTTAAGGTAGCATTCAAGTTGACTACAGCAGGACTTACCCTTGACCAGGTATAGGAGATGCTAAAATAAACTCTTTACGTTCAAGGCTTAGCTGTTTACAGATTCTTATTATTGATGAGATATCTATGGTTGACCACAAATTATTAACATATATATATATATACATGGAAGACTGAGACAAATAAAGCAATGTAAGAGCTTCTCACCATTTGGTACTGTATCAGTCATTGCTGTTGGAGATTTTTATCAACTTAATCCAGTGAAAGGTAAAGCCTTATATACTGACAGTGTTGGTTTGAATCTTTGGACAGATTTATTTTCTATTGCTGAGTTAACACAAATAATGAGACAGAAAGAGGGTGTGTTTGCAGAAACACTTAATCGCATAAGAACACAAAAGAAATCTGAACCTTTAATGAATGAGGACATGGACTTACTACGCAAATGTGAGACAGGCGAGGATAGTGATGCTCTTCACATATTTGCAACAAATCATCAGGTTGATGCATACAATATTTCAAGGTTAAATTCATCATGTTCTAATATTATTTCTATTGATGCAGAAGATTTCTATAGAGATGCTAGAACTGAAAAGCTGGAAAAAAGAGCTTCTCCTTATAACAAAGTGTTTAACACCAGTCAAGTAAACTTGTAATCGCAGTTGATGCACGCGTTATGCTGACAAAAAATATTGATGTTTCAGATGGATTAGTAAACGGTGTAATTGGAACAGTTTCATTTGTACAACATACTCCTGGTGTTACCTTTCCTTAAGTAATATACATAGTGTTTGATGATGCAAAAGTTGGAAGCAAATTGCAAAAACAGAAACATATTTTACAAACAGTAAAGAACAGCACTCCCATTATGATTGAAGAGGATAGAGTAACTAATAATGGTGGTGTAAGACGGCAATTTTCATTGAAACTTGCATTTGCCTGTTCTGTACATAAAATCCAAGGATGTACTTTAAGAAAGTGTGTTGTGTCTTGGACAACTTATTTACAGCAGGTCAAGCCTATGTTGCACTAAGTCGTGCCACTTCAGTGGAAGGACTTATAATACAAGACTTTGAAGAGTCCTCCATTTATTGTAGTGAAAAGGTAGAAATAGCCCTATCTAGTATGCCTCGTTTTATTAGTTATGCAAACAATCAAGTAAATGAACATCAAGAGGGGTTGAAAATAATCTTGCACAATATTGAAGGTTTAAAATCCCATATTAAAGATATAAGATCAGACATACGGTTCTTAGTAGCTAATGTAATTTGTGTGACAGAAACTTGGCTTACTAAGAATGACTCAAGGAAAGCCAGAGCTGAATGGATTTACTTTTTTCATAAAACAAGAGAGGAATTTTACAACTCATCAGACAAAGCTTGTGCTCATTTAAAACTAGAATCTCATGGAGGTGTTGGTGTATATTACCGTAAAGATGTTGTGTGATATAATACATTTTTCAGTGGCTAACTTAGAATATCTGGCCTGTTTTTCTTTTGAATGGAATATAATAACTTGTAATATACAGACCAGTTTCATATGGACTTAATTATTTTAGAGAAAATGTAAGTAAATTGCTAAATGAACTAGACAAATACACAATTGGTTGCATTGTGATGGGAGACTTCAATGAAAACATCCAAGTAAACGTTATTTGTGATGTGGTGTAAAAAGCACACATAAAAAAACAAAAAAAAATATATATATAAGAACATAAGAACATAAGAAAATGGGAGTCTGCAGAAAGCCGATTGGCCTAAGCAAGGCAGATCCCTGTCCCACACAACCGCCGATTCAGATTGATAATTCAGATGTTCTAAGCAATATCACCGTTACAGAGAGAGAAGTATTGAATTGTTTAGATTAACTCAAGGTAAATAAAACGCCTGGACCTGATACAATCTCGCCTAGAGTTCTAAAGGAAGCTAAGGATGAGCTCTCCAAACCACTGACATTACTATTCAATAAATCCTTGCAGTCTGGAACTATGCCTGATCAGTGGAAGATAGCCAACGTAACACCGATATTCAAAAAAGGCAGCAAATCCCTACCCAGTAACTATCGTCCAATTAGCTTAACCTCAGTTGTATGTAAATGCTAGAAACGGTCATAAGAGACAGACTCGTAAATCACTTAGAGGAAAATAACATACTTAAAGATACTCAACACGGCTTTCGTAAAAAACGTTCCTGTTTAACAAACCTCTTAGACTTCTTCCACGATATCCTCAACCTCTACGATGAGAGTAAAGCTGTAGATATTATATACCTTGATTTTCAAAAGGCCTTTGACAAAGTTCCCCACAAACGTTTACTGCTAAAACTAAAAGCGCATGGAATACAAGACGGTGTGTTGAAATGGATAGAAAATTGGCTCAGCGACAGAAAGCAAAGAGTAGTCATAAACGCTAAGGCATCTAAATGGACCAATGTAAGTAGCGGGGTACCCCAGGGATCGGTACTAGGACCAATTCTCTTTCTAATTTACATCAACGACATAGATGAGGGTCTCACCTGTACAATCTCAAAATTTGCTGACGATACAAAAATTGCAAATAGCGTACTCTCAAAAGATCAAGTTGACGATATGCAACACAATCTAGATAAATTGTCACATTGGGCTCAAATTTGGCAAATGAGTTTCAATGCGGATAAATGTAAAGTACTACATATCGGATACCTAAATGAGAAAGCAAACTATTCGATGAATGGCACTCAGCTTAAGAATGTAAACAGAGAAACCGATCTGGGAGTAACAATATCGAGTAACCTAAACCGAGTCAACAATGTTCAGAAGTTGTTAAGAAGGCAAACAAAATAATTGGCTTTATAGGCAGGTCATTTGAGCATAAATCCAAAGACGTTATCCTAACCCTTTACAATTCCTTAGTCCGCCCTCTTCTGGAATACTGCGTTCAATGCTGGTGCCCTTATTACCAAAAAGACATAAACAAGCTAGAACGAGTTCAACGTAGAGTTACCAAAATTATACCTAGCCTAAAGAACAAACCATACGAAGAGCGTCTTAGAGAATTAAATCTATTTCCTTTAACCCAGCGCAGATTAAGAGGTGACTTAATTCAAGTGTTCAAAATCGTCAAAGGCATCGACAATATGATCTATAACATGTAATTCACTATCGACCAATCAAATTACACGGGGGAAATGGTTGCAAAATTATTGGTAAATCTTTCAACTCACGCAAGTCTAAGAATTTCTTCTTCAATCGAGTTGTCAACTTGTGGAATGGGCTTCCCCGAGACGTTATAGACTGCAGCACTGTTGATTCATTTAAACTCCGCCTAGACAAATATCTCGCATCAAACCCGCGACTGACTGCGTTTGTAAATGAATAACTTTATTTTTTCCTCCCCTCAGTTACTAACCCATATGTCCCCTACTAACTTCCTAGTACTGCCACGGACATTAGTTCCATGGCAGTAGTTCCCTTTCCAATGTTCCCTTACCCACTCTAAACCACTGTTTGGACACTTGATCTTCAGTGTTTTGGAGGACAAGCAGCCTAGAAGGGTCACTAGACCTGTTGTTGCTTGATTTCCTTTGTACTCCTTTGTACAACCCCAATTCAATTACAAAGCCCAATTATAGGCTTCACACTCTAATACCCTGAGGATCATCTTACCAAAACGGTTAGAGATTAACTAACTCTTCTATTGTAAAGTTAATGGAAAAGCGTGGATACACTCAACATGTAACACAACCAACAACTGAAAATGGCACGCTAATTGATCATGTATATATTATGCTAAGAGGTTAGGAAATATGAAGGTGAAAGTTATTCCCACATATTACAGCTATCATGAGGGAATTTCCATTGAAATTTGAATTGACCCTCCTGTAATTTTTAATCTAATCCCTATAAAATCATAATATATACAGTAGGCTATTGTAAATATTGCAATGTTTTTGGTTACCGGTACCCGTTATCTTTTTATGTAGTGCATTATTGAGCATTCTGATTTCTTCTTTAGCCTTTGTGGTGTTGTCCTTGTATAATAAGGTGATTACTTGAGCAATACTAAATACTATATATACCGTACTGTACTATATTTTATGTTTTGAGCATTAATTGTTTACTAATCTAGATATTGTAATGCCGTGTACTTTATGTAAGAATTCCCCCCTAATATTATGCTCCCTAAAGAAGTTGGGGGGGTTTGGGGGCTGGCGACTGGAGATTGATGGGGGAGGGTTATGCTTATTTTATTCCCTCTCCCCTTCAGCTTTCGTCGTCGACTTGACTAAATTTTCGTAGTTTTTCATTCCTCTTTCTATGTTTTTCCCCTTCTGTTCTTATTCTGTCTCATTCGATTGTCCTCTGGACGGCCTATATCATATGCTACCCTGGCCTGGCTAGGTTATTAGCTCCTGACCTGATTTGTGTCGGTCGCTGATGCGGTCGAGCTGACTCGATTTCCCTCGGTATGTGTATTTTTTGTGCATTTCGGTGCGATATATTTTTTCCATAGACCTGATCTCTCATTCTTCGCTTTTGATCACTTCTTAATTGGTGCTGTGCTGAAGTGTAGCAGTTCTTGCCTCATCTTTCGGCTCTAAGAGTTCTGCTGTGGAACTCATGTGGTGCGGCTGAATTGGTGAAATGGGGGAAATGTCTGCGTATCTTCACCGTCCTAGATTTGTTCACCTGCCCTTCCCTACCTATCATGTCTTGATTGGTTGTCCATCTTGATCTAATTCTTCAGGCCAGCCCTATTAGAGTATTTTGGGGGAACTCAGTGGTGTGGTTAAACTATTTTTAATATATATTTGTTTAAATATGTAAGATATGCAATAAATTATGTAAAATATATTGTTTTTACTTTATACCTATACATATAATTGTCATTATTAAGGAAATTCCATTGACTATTTACATCGCTAGGCCTAGCTTCCTTATTTCTATTAATTTCCTCCAGTTCACAATGAAACCTATTGCTAACTTCCTTGTTCTTCAGCAGCCGCGGTGGTGTCGGCGTTGGACGCTTGGGATAATGTTCCCGTCTATTTTGAATGCCATTGGATACATTAATATGTTGAAAGCCCCCCCTCACCCCCCCCCCCCATGACATGTTATCATCATCATATATTATTTGGTAGGGTAGGTATGTATAGGTAGGTTGGCTAAATAATTGCTGGTATTCGTAGGGACTCGAACTGTTTTGAGAGAGTTAAATAAAACAAAATTATAGATCTGCATAATAAAGAGACTATGTTATTAAGCAAAACTGGGGGATGCGTGGAAGCCTATAGACTGTAGACGGTAAACTTTGTGTGGGTAGCGAATGCGGTTTTAAGTAATTTAAGAATAGACAGTTTTCAATGCTGCGGCCAAATTATTCCACCCATTTATATTCTTTTGGTATCAAAACGTTCAGAATCTCTAGCCTCACCCAACTACGCAAGCATGGCTTTGATCATCGGCGTAGTTTTGAAGATGTGGAATTTTAAGTGGAATTCGAGGTTTTTTCAAGATTGCCAGAAAAAAACCCACGTGCAAAAGCAAAACCTTCTCTATAAAATTTGCGGAGCATTAGTAGGGGAGTGCGTATGCCAAAGCCCAGTCGTTTCCTGTGAGTGGGAGAGACGGTATTTAGGCGTCAAGCTTTTCGGGAAATCGGCTGCCACGGACTTGTTTGGCTGCCATGCCGGATGTTTAGCATATCAAAAGTTGCCCAATACAAAAACGCACCTCTTGTGAAAGTTTGATCCCGATCCGAAAAGCGGTTCTGGAGTTATTGCGTCGAAACCGGCGTGTAAGAAGAATTTGGATGAAAACCCAGGTTTAATGATTACAATAGGGGTTCCCCGTAGGGGACGAACCCCTAATAATAATTTAAGTTGCAAGCAACGTTGTCCGGGGTTCGAGCGGTTTTGCAAGCAGGGTATTGTGTTGGATACAAAAGCTGTGTCACAGATATCAAAAGATCATTTAACTTATCGGGCATGGAGAAACTACAGAAGGAACAGATTGTGCAAATAAACATGAGCGAGAGAGGGAGAGATTGGCTGTATAAGGGATCTGCCTCTATTTGTTTAGTAAGAGTTGTAGATATGTGGAATAGGCTACCGAGTGCTATAATGGGATCAAGAACAATAGAGCTTCAACTTGAAATTGGATAGAACGAGATGGGTTGGGTGTGAAAGGGATCTGCCATGTGTAGGTCAATTGGCTCTGCAGACTCCCATTTCCTTATTTTGTTTATGTTCTCATTTGTGAGGGAGAGAGAGTATGGCAAGAGAGAATAGGATGTCATAAACGTAAGGAAGATAGCTGTAGATATGAGAGAGAGCGTGGGATGGATTGGGTGTGAAAGGGATCTGACATGTGTGGGCCAATCGGCTCTCTGCAAACTCCGGTTTTCTTATGTTCTCATTTGTGAGAGAGACAGAGACTAGGATGTCATAAATGTAAGGAAGACAGAGATAAATGAGAGAGAGTTTTTATGAGATTGGTTGGGTGTGAAAAGGATCTGTCTTGTGTGGGCCAATTGGCTCTCTACAGACTCCCATTTTCTTATGTTCCTATTTCTTAAGATTGTGTTTTGGTTGCAGGTATATGATAACATGGGTGTATAGTAAGTAGTGTAAATAACAGGTAACGTTTATGAGATGGGTTAGGTGTGGAAGGGATCTGCCTTATGTGGGCCACTTGGCTCTGCAGACTCCCATTTTCATCTTGGTTGCATGTGTAAGGGATCTGCCTCATTTGTAACAGTGTGCAAACAAACAAGAGCGAGAGAGAAAGAGATTGGCTGTGTAAGGGATCTGCCTCTATTCGCTTGGTATAAGAGTTGTAGATATGTGGAATAGGCTACCGAGTGCTATAGTAGGATCAATAACAATAGAGCTTCAACATAAAATTTTATAGAACGAGATGAGTTGGGTGTGAAAGGGATCTGCCGTGTGTGGGCCAATCGGCTCTCTGCAGACTCCCATTTTCATCTTGGTAGCATATGTAAGGGATCTGCCTCATTTGTACAAGTGAGCAAATAAGAGAGAGAGAGAGAGATTGGCTGTGTAAGGGATCTGCCTCTCATAACAGAGTCGTAGATATGTGAAATAGGCTATCTAGTGCTATAGTGGGATCAAGAACAATAGAGAATTTCAAGATAAAATCAGATAGTCATATGGAAGAAATGGGTTGGATGTGAAAGGGATCTGCCTTTTGTGGGCCACTTGTTTCTCTGCAGATTCCCATGTTCATCTTAGTTGCATGTGTAAGGGATCTGCCTCATTTGTACCGGTGTGCAAGCAAACGAGCGACAGAGAGTGACTGGGTGTGTAAGGGATCTGCCTCTATTCATTTAGTAACAGAGTTGTAGATATGTGGAATAGGCTACCGAGTCCTATAGTGGGATCAAGAACAATAGAGTTCAACATAAAATTAGATAGGACGAGATGGGTTGGGTGGGAAAGGCTGCCACGGGCGTGTCCGGCCACCATTTTGGATATCGTATCAAAAGTTGCCCAATACAAAAATGCATCTTGTGTCAAAGTTTTGTCGCGATCCGACAAGCAGTTCCGGAGTTATTGCGTAAAAACCGGACTATATATATTTTTATGGAAGCGTGCAATACTTCTCGAACCTCAGAAACGTTGCTTGCTGTTTGAGGGAGGAGGAAAGGTAAGTCACAACACACCAAAATTTTTCAAAACTTTGAAGGTCTAGAACTTTGTTAATAAACAAAGCATTTGGCAAAGGGAGGAATTGTTAAAAACCTTAGCCAATACTCTGTTAGTCACCAAAAATAAATTTGAATTATCATTATTATTTGGTAGGGTAGGTATGTATAGGTAGGTTGGCTAAATAATTGGTGGAATTCGTAGGGACTCGAACTGTTTTGAGAGAGTTAAATAAAAAATAAAAATAGATCTGAATAATAAATCGACTATGTTATTAAGCAAAACTGGGGGATGCGTGGAAGCATATAGACTGAAGACGGTAAACTTTGTGTGGGTACCGAATACGGTTTTAAAGTCATTCAAGAATAGACAGTTTTCAATGCTGCGGCCAAACTATTCCACCCATTTATATTATTTTGGTATCAAAACGTTCGGAATTGCGAGCCTCACCCAACTACGCAAACATGGCTTTGATCATCGGCGTAGTTTTTAAGATGTGGAATTTTAAGTGGAATTCGAGTTTTTCTCAAGATTGCCGGAAAAAAACCCACGTGCAAAAGCAAAACCTTCTCTATAACATTTGCGGAGCATTAGTAGTGGAGTCCATAATTATGCCAAAGCCCAATAATTTCCTATGAGTGGGAGAGACGGTATTTAGGCGTCAAATTTTTCGGGAAATCAGCTGCCACGGACCTGTTTGGCCGCCAGGCCGGATGTTTAGCATATCAAAAGTTGACCAATACAAAAACGCACCTCTTGTGAAAGTTTGATCCCGATTCAAAGAGCGGTTCTGGAGTTATTGCGTCGAAACCGGCGAGTAAAGATAATTTGGATGAATAACTGGGTTTAATTATTACAATAGGGGTTCCGCGTAGGGGTCGAACCCCTAATAATAATAATTAAGGTAAGAAGGCCGCCAGCCAATGAACGCGCTCCCTTTAAACCAGCTATGTTTGACACTCTGGACTCTGGCTGTAAACATGCCACACCTTCCCGGCCGACCAATCAGAAGCCTCCGTTTTCGGAGCCGACATCTATGTGTAGAGCTTCATGTTTAAACTCGCTCTCGCTCTCTCCACAGGCCATTTCCTCTGGTTGCAATAGGTCTAATGCATCAGTGCCAGCCCTATACTCCTGTAAGCCACTAAAAGACATTCGCAACCAGCTTCCAGGAACTTATTATGGAGAGAAAAGAGTTGAAGCAAAGGAGGGAAATATTCAAGACGTGCGGCCAAAGCAACGGCTGGCCGAGCGGGCGGCTCAGCCAATCACAGCACCGGATAGCACGAGGCGGGGCTATATCAAGGGGGTGGGGGAAGCTACAGAGATTTATTGGCCCACACTTCTATACTTTTCTTGGCCATAGAACTACAAGCAATCCAGATATAATACTAACCAATAATAAAACATATCATAATTACCATATCCAACAAGGTCCGATCACCATTAGTGATCATGTACCTATCATATTTACATTATCAACTAGCCCAATTCAAATACCTGTACAAGAAAGATTTGCCATGAGTAAAGCCAGATGGGATGAGTATAAAGGAGACTTAAATAACTATGAAATTCCTAACCTAGAAAACAAACCAATAGTTGGTATTGAGGAAGAAATAAATAAAGTAACAAATGCAATCAAAATGGCTGCTGAGAATATATTCCTAAGACAACATACAAAACTTTACCACATAATAAAATAACAGACCGAATGAGAATGCTACAAACAGTTTTCGTTAATCTTAAGTCTTATATTGAATTATTTGGAGCGGACAAAACGGTAATGGATAACATAAAAAGAATACAAGCAGAACTAAAAGAAGAATGTATTGTTTCAGCTAAGAATAAATGGGACAGGGTTATTGACAATATAAATGAAGAAAGAGATCCTAAGGTCTTTTGGAGAAATATCACAAAAATAATTGGTACCAGAGAAGACAGGGTATACAAAATTAAAGATCACAACGGAGTGGAGTTGGAGAGTGATAAAGATATAGAAGCGGCATTTAGAAGAGAGTGGGCTAATACATTTAAAATTAGTGATGAAGAAAATCAAGAATTTAACAGACTGCATGAAAACACTATAAATAGATGGATGATCAATAATGCAAACAGGATGGAACCATTTGCCCGTGTAGATCTTGGCAGAATTCGAGATCTTAGACTTATAAATGAGGTTGAGTTTTTTCACACACTAAGATCTTTTAAGGAAAAATCGCCAGGAACATCAGGAATAACAAGAAATATGATTTTGAATGCACCACAAAATATAATCTCGTCTATTATTCACATTTTCAACGCTAGACTATCGGTAGGTTATTTCCCGAGTGCCTTTAAAACTGCTAAAATGATATTCATACCTAAAGCAAACAAAGATAAAACACTAATATCCAACTATAGACCCATATCGCTATTGGAATTCTTAGGCAAGGTGCTAGAAAAAATAATACACAACAGAATTATTCCGCAATTAGAGAACACAATGAATCCAAGACAACATGGTTTTCGAAAGTATAGAGGTACTCAAACAGCCATTGCAATAATTACAGAAATGATAGCAAAATCAAAATCTCAAGGACATCAAACTATAATGATACTTCGTGATGTGTCAAAGGCTTTTGATAAAGTCTGGCACATGGGATTGCAATATAAATTACTCAACCTTGGCCTACATACAAACATTGAAAGGCTTCTATGCTCATACCTACAGGATAGATATGCCCAAATACAAATAGGAAAGGTTTTGGGTCCCAAATTCTTATTACAAAGTGGAGTCCCCCAGGGAGGATGCCTATCCGCTCTCTTATATGCAATATACACCTCTGATATGCCACAACCAACGCCAAACAGTGAGCATGTAATCTACGCTGATGACATTACTCAAATAATCTCAGTTCCAAGTAAATCAACTAACATGGCAGTCAGAAGCGTAAAGAGAGCGATTGAATCAATTAACACCTTCGAGAAAATGTGGAAGATAAAAACTAATTTACAAAAATTCAAAGTTATTCCACTAACTAAGAAAACCTATCCACCTCTAGAAATAAACAATAATATTATTAACTACTCAAACGAAGGTACAGTTCTGGGGTTAAAAATTACCAAAAATGGTTATCAATCCTTTGTAAGTGAAAAAGTCAGAAGATGTAAAAAAGTCCTTAATGATATATCCATTTTTAAAGACACATCAATACAGACCAAAGAAAAATTATACATGGCACTTATAAGATCTGTCCTAACATACCCAGCCTCACCATTAAATATAATTAGACCAAACCTAATGAACAAACTACAAGTTTGTCAAAACAAATGCTTAAAATTTATCCACAACATACACTACCCAGAACTAATCAGAAGCGAAGAGCTGCACAACCGCTCACATATGCAACCTATAAATTTAATATTACATGAACAAGCAAAAGTAACTTGGGACAAGGTGAGTTTACTAGATTTACACAATTTAATCAATTATTTTACACAATTTACACAATTTTACACAATTTACACAATTTAATCAATTATTTCCCGACATTGAACTGATCCGACATCAACCTTGTTTTTTCAAGAGCAGCTATGATGCAGCACAGCTCAACAATCCTCTTCCCATATATACCTTTAACTAGGTATTCAAGCCAAAAACTAACCTACTAAGAAGTGCTGTGTGGGGCAGCCACCTAGGTGGCTGCCCCAACCAGTGCTGTCCTACCAGCTTTTGAGTAGATATAGACATAATAAGATGTGTTGTGTGGAGCAGCCACCAAGGTGGCTGCCCCAACCAACGCTAACCTTCCAACTATTTAATCAATACACACATACTGGGATGTGCTGTGTGGGGCAGCCACCAGGGTGACTGCTCCAACCAGCATAACATTAACCTTTTCTTAATGTGGGGAGTGGATTGAGGGGTGGGAGGGAGTCATGCGGACAGTGCGCGGCGGCCCCACCGTTTGACTAGGCCTCTCCCAAGCTATCGGGGGTAGATGAGTGGTCTGAGATAACCCAAATAATGTGGTGTCTCGGACTACCATCAGACTTCCTGGGTTGGGCTGAACCACTCGTAGGCAAGTGCCAGTGCCGCTGTGGGTGGGCGTGACCAAGGTCGCGGGACTTTTTCTCGCGACGGTCAGGACACCACCTCCTTCCTTCTCTTTATGCCGCCCTCCATCTAATCATAAGCTTTTAACTAGGAATAAGTTTTAAATAATAAAAGTTTTAATGAACTCGAATTTTAAGTATCTGAAATATACAGCCATCTAATCTTGTGTGCAACTATGTTTGCATAATATATCTATGTACAGAGTAGACTAGGTTAGCAGAATCTCTGATCACTTTCCGCTGCTGGGTTCTCGTGATCTGTCCGGTGGGATAATACAATATCCCGCCGATCAGAAGCGGGGGCTTGGTCGGGGGAGTGCTTGGGAGGACGCTTATACACTGAATCTCTGAACAGCATTTTTGGGAGGCTTGTCGGGCGGGAATTGGTGCGATACTGCATCTAGCCAGTTTTTGCCGGACAAGCTTCTTCGGGTGTGTTCGGGAGGATGTGATTTAAATAAATATTCATTGGATTTAATATTGAAGTGAGAGTAATGAGTGGCAACAGGAAGAGGAGCTGAGCTGTTCTGGACCGAGCCAATTGCTATGTATCCACGAATTATAGGATACATTATTAAGAAGTAAAAACAGGCATACAATGACACACCACCGACTACAATGAAACGACTATTAATATATCATATATGTATAGTAAAGAAATAATGGAGCATTCTGGTTGAGCCCGGAACCTATTTTACTCTTCTACTTTATTTCTAACTTCTCTCTTTACCTTGTTCTTATACCAATCCCACAAACCCTCCAATCACCCACCAAAATATCTTCAAGTCCCATGCTCCCCAACTCCTCCCAAATATATTTGTAATAGTTGCTTATATCTTTACTCCAGCCATCGGTCGGTCGGTCGGTACAGAGTTCATTCACCTCTTGGACTCCACTGGGCTAACTTCTTGCAACACACATTCTCTCCCTCGCTTGGGCACCCATGGAAACTTGGATCCACTTGGTTCAGCCTTCCAGCCCACTCCACTAGTTCCAGCAAAGTCCAAATCGGGCCTGGCATCACTCTACCCTACTAGGCGGAAATACCTTCAGTATCCGGCCGCCTGTCGTCACATCGCTTGCTTGGACACCTACAGCCAAGCGATTCAAGAGGGACGACAAATTGCAGATGGGAGCGAAAATTTCCAGTTGAGCTATTGGCCGGCTCTGAGGTGGTGAAGTTGTTCCAGTAGATACCTAAGACTGTCTTATATTTTTAAAGGACCCATATTGGGCCCGAACCAGATTTCGAGAAAGAGAGAAAATGCTTGACAAACACAGTGGTTCCAACCAATAATAATTGATGTGTTCTTATAGGACAAAATAAAGAGAAATATATTAGACTTATGTAAATAAATAAAATGATGATGTGTTAAGAGAATAATAGTTATTCTTGATAGAGAAGGTTCCATGCCATTTAACTATCAATAGTATAGTATCTTGTAGGGCAGCATATAGGCATTAACATTAAAGTAAGAGGGGATGATCCATAAATAGATAAGCAACTATAGGGCTCAGGGGAATATAGAATAGTTGCAATTAGATCAGCTTTAGTATGAGAAATAGATAAGGAGGACACCAGTCCGTATGATCAACTATATCTTTTTGTTATAAAGGAAACATTGTCAATCATATTGTTTATAAGAATATTCCGTCGGTTCCGTGGTAAGCGTTACGAGTATTAAGTCAAGGATAATCTTGTAATCATAAAATATATGTAGAGGATTTAATCGGTGAATATTGTTCATGTACAGTAGGTGTTTTGAGATACTGATCATATCAAGCCATTTGTTGAGATATGTTATTGGAATAAGTGGTATACGCGGCATATTGGTAATTGGGCTAAGAGAATATATAATATAAGAGAGTTCTAGATAGGGAGATAGAGGTCATGTGTAGTAACGCCCTAGTCTCTTGAGCAGATATATTATATAGGGTTAAGAGAATATATAATATAAGAGTGTTCTAGAATGGGAGATAGAGGCCATATGTAGTAACGCCCTGGTCTCTTGAGTAGACATATTACGGCCCGGTAAATTTATAATATTTTGGAGTTTAGTTAATAATATATCTATTGTTCTAGATAGGGAAATAAAGGTCAGATTTATTAATGCCCTGGTCTCTTGACTAGACACAGTAGGGCCCGGTAAAACTATATTATTTTGGAGACTAGTAACGTGCCTTTGGATCAAAGTCGAAGTGAGTCAATACCTGAATAGCGGGAATCCAAATAGGTGGTAACGGGAGCTCTCGAGCTCCAATGTACAACCTATGGTGGGTCGACGAAATATTCAATCTGTGTATTGAGCTAATTTCGGCCCGAACAGAGAAATAGTTACTAGGTACGCATAAAGCTAGTAGTAAGTTTGTTAAATAAAGTATACAAACTTGTAAATTACTGTCGAATTATTCCCCACCTTAGTAGTATATTTAGAATAAGAAAATAAGTACTACATTTTGGTGGCAAGCTGTGGGATTCGACAAATTGTTTAGATTGAGTATATTTATCTAATAGATTAGACAAAATGACGGCAGTATAACCGTTCAGATTATGGGAAGAGGGGAAAGAAGAAATCGAGTTATGCATTGAACAATTAGAATGTCAATTCACGCTACTTGGTGTAGGAGAAGATTGGAAAAAGATCGCCTATGGAAAAGCACACTTAGGCAAGGCCCTGAACGATGTAAGAGTACGTCTAGAGGGACTAGTGTCATGGGCAGAAGTTAGGAGTGCTCTAATTGAAGAATTTGGCCGAGAAACCTCCACAAGGAAGGCCAGAGACAAACTAAAGAGTATGAAATTAGACGGCCAAAATGTGAGAACCCTGAGGAGGGAGATCACGAAAAATGTTAAACTTGCGTACCCCCAAATGGACCATGAGAGCCAGGAAACAGAAATCAGAGAGATTATGATTCAAGCATGTCATGTGGAAGTTAGAAGGCACTGTATTATCCATGAAGTGACTACCACTAAGGAACTCATGGAGGTGATTAAGAAAATAATGGAAGCCAGAGAGTTAAGAGAGAAAAAAAGAGAGGGAGGAGGAAAACAAAGAGTATCAGAGAACAGTGATCCGATGCTTTATATGCAGACACACCAGACACCTAGCTAGGAACTGTTTCAACCGTCCCCAAACCCCAACACCTAGATTTAACTTAAAGCCCACACCTCCAAATGATCGACCCCTACCAAAGGGTGACATATCCACACCAGGGAGGAATACTTCCAGTAGAGTACAGAGAGACAGAAACCCAGCCAAAAATCACAATGCCGGATGGGGGAGAACATTTTCCCTTAAACCTCACAAAGAAGGGCGATATAGTGAGGTCAATATATTGGAGAGACAAACGCCTTGTGAAACCATAGTAATAAATGGGAAAGCCGCGAACATGTTAGTTGATACAGTGGCAAACAGAAGTTGTCTTTTGGATAATTTTGTGAGGAATAGTCAGAAAGAAATAGGGCCATTAAATCAAACTAGTATTCAGTTGTCAGGAGCCGGGGGTCAACCATTGACGATTCTAGGGAGAACTAATACGGTGGTGGTACAATGGAAGGGAATTCAATTCACCACAATTTGTTGTGTTCTATCAGGAAAATCTAATAGCGGAGTTGATAGATATCTGGGAATAGATCTCATGAGTCAGTTGGGGGTAACTATACAGTGCGGGCCGAAAGACATGACGACCACCCTACGACCTCAAATAGTAGCTACCACAGGGAAACTCTCTATTCCCCCTAGATCTTGGAGAATGATAGAAATTCCTAAATCCCAGGGATTGACTGCCGGAATTTTTGAACCCGATGCACAGAATAAAGTGAGAATATCTCCCACCTTTATTACTACCGACCAGAGGAAATTAGTTCTGGCTAACTTTGGCGATGACACAATCAATTATCAAAAGGGAAAACTGTTAGGACAAGTTATACTCGCGCAACCCACCACTGTTGGAACTAACGGACCAGTTAACTTACCTGAGATCCCGAAACAATTAATGTCAGATCAAGCCACTACCTTACATGAATTGCTCTGGACTTACAGAGACGTGTTTGCTCAAGATGAAGGGGACCACGGATCGGCCCGAACCCGACACACCCACGAGATATTTACTCAAGGGCCCCCTATTAGACAACCTTATAGGCGACAAAATCCCATTATGAGACAAAAGGAAAAGGAACAAGTAGAGGAGATCATTAAGCAGGGGATAGTAGTGGAATCCTACAGTCTGTGGTCATCTTCAGTAGTCCTTGTAAAAAAAAAAAGATGGGTCCACTCGGTTCTGTGTAGACTATAGAAAATTGAACGATGTCACCATCAAAGATGCGCAACCCCTACCTCATATTGATGACTCGCTAGAGTCACTAAATGGGTCAACATGGTTTTCTACACTAGACATACAAAGTGGATACTGGCAAGTACCAGTTAGGTCAGAGGACCAGGAGAAACTGCATTTGCCACGAGCGAAGGCAAACTCTATCAGTTCACGGTCTTGCCCTTCGGAGTTTGTAATAGACCAGCCAGTTTTACTCGAGTCATGGACAAAGTACTGAGGGGATTAACATGGAGAAATTGCTTAGCTTACCTGGATGATATTATAATTTTTCAATCAGTTGGGAGGAACATATCAATCGACTACAAGAAGTATTAGAGAGAATCAGGAGGGCGGGACTTAAATTAAAGCCTTCAAAATGCCAATTAGGGGTACGCGAGGTGGCCTACCTAGTTTCAAGTAAAGGTATCCAACCTGACCCCCTTAAAGTGAAAGCTATTGCAGAGATCTTAACCCCTACCACTGTCAAAAGGATCCGAGCGTTTTGGGGAATGGCTTCCTATTATCGGAGGTTCATACATAACTTCTCAAAAATCGCTCGACCCATGATTAAGAGACTGGAAAAATGAGGACGTTTGACTGGGATCAGAGTTGCCAGATAGTTTTCGATCAACTGAAACAAAAATTTACCTCCATCCCCATAGTCTGTCATCCTGATTTTACCAAGCCGTTCCAACCATACACCAATGCTTCTGATGAAGGGCGATGGGCCGTATTGGCCCAGAAAGTGGATGGGAAAGAATGCATAGTGGCATGCGCCAGCCGGACGCTGAATAAGGGCGAAAAGAATTACAGCGTTACTAAAAAGGAATGTCTGGCTCTAGTTTGGGCTGTGCAATATTTCCGTCCATACTTAGCCGGAGTTCATTTCGAAGTTATCACGGACCACCGTAGTTTGCAATGGCTCAGAAAGATGTAAACTGAAGACGGGTTGTTTGTTAGGTGGAAGGGGATCCTGGAGGAATACTCCTTTGAAGTTAGACACAGACCGGGTAAATTACACACCAATGCCGATGGTCTATCTAGATTAGCGGTAGCACCAGTCCAACACACTCAACCTAACAAGGAACAGAATGATCCTATGTATGGGGACAAAAGTAAAATTTTCTGAGGGAGCCTGGAGGGATTTTAAGGACCGGGTGGTATTAGATTATCTAGAGGCTAAACACATGATCCAAATCCTCCACGGACAAGAGGGAAGGGAGGCTCATTTGGGTCAGTCTAGAGTGTTGAAACAATTTAACGAGAGGTACTGGACCTCACGAGCCGACAAAATTGTTAAGGAAGTTATCCAAAAAAAATTGGGATGTCAAAGGGGGAAAGATGGACGGGGACCTAAACAGTTGCTTGAACACATTATGGCAGGTAAACCGTGGGAAAAATTATCTGTGGACATTATGGGACCTTTACCCAGACAGATGAACAAAAGGTACATTTTAACCTGTGTTGACGTCTTTTCTCAAAATATACCGTTGTTTGTGCCATTCCGGACAAGAAAGCTGAAACCGTGGCGAGGGTTCTTTTGGAGGTCATTTTTGTATATGGCATCCCTGGATGTATTCTGAGTGATAGGGGAAAAGAATTTAATAACAAAACCTGGCAACACTTGGGAGGTACCTTGGGCTACCAGATTCAACACACCTCCCCGTATTATCCCAGGGGAACGCTGTATGTGAAAGGAACCATAGGGTGCTTAGCGAATTGTGTACGGGCTAGTCTGAGCTCATAAGGGGAAGAAATATTCCGAGGCTGGCCGGAACTTCTGCCAGAAATTGTCCGGGGGATAAATACCACTGTTTGTAGAATTACTGGGTATTCTCCCTATGAGATTATTTTTGGAATCACTCCGAAACTGCCTCAGGAACGTCTATTACCCTATCCCATTCATTCTGCCAAATACTCCCAACCAGAACATTATCTGAGAGAGCAAGGGGAATGACGGCAACAAGTTCATAACCATGTTACGCAGCAACAGCCCAAGAAACTTACTCTAAATAATCCATATTACCAGGGGGAATATATTCTGGTAAAGAGACATGATCCCACCCGAGCTGGTAAGCTGGAAGAGAAATATGAGGGTCCCTTCTGGGTTGTGGAGATAAACGGACCATACGAAGTGTTGTATTTGCATCATGGAGGTATTGTGTTGGCTACACATATCCGCCGTACCAAACGGTATGAGGGTATTTTACCCCCAGACCTGAGCGAGTGGAGTAGCGAGGAAGAAAGTGAGTTTAGGGGAGGTGTAGCAGAGTGGTCTTGCCACTGGACTGGTAATCCAATGGACCCGGGTTCGAATCCCAATATGTCAATGGGAAGATATTATTGGGATGGAATTTGTGCTGTACCTAGTTTCAGTGCATTACCACAGCATACCGAAATGCCAAAACAAAATACCCTCATTGTTCCCTGATTACTGTATGAATATTCACTGTATGAATATTCCCATATTCAAAATATGCTACAGGGGGGCAATGCCTAGTGAGTTAATTGCTCAATAGGTGGCGTTCTGAGAGTGAGGGTCCGAGCCTGAGAAGTGAGACTGTGAAGCGCGGGGGCGAAGCAGCTTCAGAGATGGAGTTGGGTTCGAGCCGTGAGTGGGTGCTTCGCATGTCTCACTCCCTAGACTGGAACAAGACCTCATGGGCCTCACCGTGTTCAGCGGTAGAGTGTAAAGGCTATCAACCTATGCCCGAGAGGGAGTAGTTGGAAAAAAAAAAAAAAAAAAAAAAAACAGAATTCGGGGCCGATCACCCCGATCCTCAGCTCGACGCAACACTGAAGGTTCCAATCTGAGAAGGAATTATACTGAGGACTCTCCGTTCTGGTGGTCTTTCAATAGCAGGCCAAACGAGAGTCTTTCTGAGTCAGGGCAAGAGGAGGATGGGGGAGCCGAGGAAGCTACGACGAGTGGGGAGAGAGAATACTGTGAACGTACCAATGATAATAAGTCTACGGTCCCCGAAAGCGAAGTTTCAGATCTCCCGAGAGATTTCAATAAGACCTTAAGTAGTGAGGAAGAGTGTTTCCGAGCAGAAATGAGGGAAAACGAAGTATTTCCTGAGGATAAAAATCCAATTGGCTCTCCTTTAACTAAATTAAATAAGTCACAGGAGAACCGAACGACCAACTTCCCGGGTAAGAGTCCAGTAAAGTCTTCTAAGCCAATGGTCCCCGCAGAAACAATTACACGCAGTGGTAAAATTAGCCGTCCACCAATCAGGTATCCGGACGAGGTTATAAATAGGACCCCCGAGGTGTATGCCTATCAGTTGAAAGGCACCATGCCTCTCCCAACTGACCCTCAGTACCGGCTCCGTCGCCTAATAGCCATTGTCGACGGAAAGGGACAGAGAGTGCAAACAACTACCCGAGCATTTAAGCAACTCCTCAGTCAACCGGGGCAAGTCCTATTAGCTAAAACTACAATTGGGAATCAGAATCCAGCACTACAGTTGCACAAATGTATTTGAGAACATAGTGGACTGCTGGATTGGCAGAGATGGCAGGGATTTCAAACGAACGGTATTACGGCGATCGGGAGCTCGCCTTAATTTAGAAGAGAGTGATAAGGTAAAAAGGCCGCCAGCCAATCAACGCGCTCCCTTTAAACCAGCTGAGTTTGACACTCTGGACTCTGGCTGTAAACATGCCACACCTTCCCGGCCGACCAATCAGAAGCCTCCGTTTTCGGAGCCGACAGCTACGTGTACAGCTTCATGTTTAAACTCGCTCTCGCTCTCTCCAGAGTCCTTTTCCTCTGGTTGCAATAGGTCTAATGCATCAGTGCCAGCCCTATACTCCTGTAAGCCACTAAAAGACATTCGCAACCAGCTACCAGGAACTTATTATGGAGAGAAAAGTGTTGAAGCAAAGGAAGGAAATATTCAAGCCGAGCGGCCGAAGCAACGACTGGCCGAGCAGGCGGCTCATCCAATCTCAGCGCCGGAAAGCGGGAGGCGGGGGTGGGGGTGGGGGAAGCTGCAGAGTTCATTCACCTTTCGGACTCCACTGGGCTAACTTCTTGCAACCCACATTCTCTCCCTCGCTTGGGCACCCATGGAAACTTGGATCCCCCTTGGTTCAGCCTTCCAGCCCACTCCACTAGTTCCAGCAAAGTTCACCTTGGGCCTGGCATCACTCTCCTCTACTAGGCGGATACACCTTCAGTATCCGGCCGCCTGTCGTCACATCGCTGGCTTGCACACCTACAGCCAAGCAATTCAAGAGGGACGACAAATAGTAGATGGGAGCGAAGATTTCCAGTTGAGCTATTGGCCTGCTCTGAGGTGGTGAAGTTGTTCCAGTAGATACCTAAGACTGTCTTATATTTTTAAAGGACCCATATTGGGCTTGAACCAGATTTCGAGAAAGAGAGAAAATGCTTGACAAACCCAGTGGTTCCAACCAATAATAATAATTGATGTGTTCTCATAGGACAAAATAAAGAGAAAGATATTAGGCTTATGTAAATAAATGAAATGATGATGTGTTAAGAGAATAATAGTTATTCTTGCCATTTAGCTATCAGTAGTACAGGATCTTGTAGGGCAGCAAATAGACATTAACATTAAAGTAAGAGGGGATGATCCATAAATAGATGAGCAACTATATGGCTCAGGGGAATAAATAATAGTTGCAATTAGATCAGCTTTAGTTTGAGAAATATATAAGGAGGATCCGTATATATAGTCCGTATGATCAACTATATCATTTTGTTATAAAGGAAACATTGTCAATCATATTGTTTATAAGAATATTCCGTCGGTTCCGTGTGGTGAGCGTTACGAGTATTAAGTCAAGGATAATCTTGTAATCATAAAATATATGTAGAGGATTTAATCGGTGAATATTGTTCATGTAGGTGTTTTGAGATACTGATCATATCAGTTGAGATATGTTATTGGAATAAGTGGTATACGCGGCATATTGGTAATTGGGCTAAGAGAATATATAATATAAGAGTGTTCTAGATAGGGAGATAGAGGTCATGTGTAGTAACGCCCTAGTCTCTTGAGTAGATATATTATATAGGGTTAAGAGAATATATAATATAAGAGTGTTCTAGAATGGGAGATAGAGGCCATATGTAGTAACGCCCTGGTCTCTTGAGTAGACATATTACGGCCCGGTAAAGTTATATTATTTTGGAGTTTAGTTAAGAATATATCTATTGTTCTAGATAGGGAAATAAAGGTCAGATTTATTAATGCCCTGGTCTCTTGAGTAGACACAGTAGGGCCCGGTAAAACTATATTATTTTGGAGACTAGTAACGTGACTTTGGATCGAAGTCGAAGTGAGTCAATACCTGAATAGCGGGAATCCAAATAGGTGGTAATGGGAGCTCTCGAGTTCCAATGTACAACCTATGGTGGGTCGACGAAATATTCAATCTGTGTATTGAACTCATTTCGGCCCGAACAGAGAAATAGTTACTAGGTAAGCATAAAGCTAGTAGTAAGTTTGTTAAATAAAGTATACGAACTTCTAAATGACTGTCGAATTATTCCCCACCTTAGTAGTATATTTAGAATAAGAAAATACAGTAAGTATTACAATAATGATAATAATATAATGAGAACAATGGAAAATACAGTAAGTATTACAATAATGATAATAATATAATGAGAACAATGGAAAATACAGTAAGTATTACAATAATGATAATAATATAATGAGAACAATGGAAAATACAATAAAAAGACGTGAAGACTTAACATGGATAATCAAAGGGGTGTCACACGAGATGTATTATCCGGAACTTTCTTAAGCAGCTCAGGTCTGTCATAACGTTGTTATATGTAATACAAATGTATAAGTTGCAAAACAAACAAACCAAAGCCAGAAACCGCACATTATAAAGATATAATGAACTTATGAAAATCACTATGTGGATATATGTATTGAACATTTAGCGAAACATACAAATAAATAAAAATAAATAAATAAATAAATAAGTAAAATACAAATAAATTATAATAAAAACAAAACAAATATATTTAAAAAAAAGCTTGGAAATACTAATTGTGCCACAATGTAAACAAAAACTAAATCCAAGCTAGTTACTCAAGTCGGTAACACACGAGTGTTTTATTCCTCAACCTTTATAGTCAACACTGATCTGGCAGCATATGAGGCCAACTGTTCACCCTTTGAGGATCTAAGACGCATTTCTTTCATATTTTCTGGTTATTGTGAAACGATTGTATTCAGATTAAGAAGGGTATACGGAAGTCAGGTGGCTGAGTTGGGTTAACCTATACCTTTTTAACTCCCAGAAATCCTTCCTAAACTGTATTTATTCGTTTAATGATAGTCAGAATAAACTGTCCGAATGCGTCATGATCTTCAAGGGGTTAAAATATTACTGTCACCTAAATTAATCCATGTTTAGATGAGGACGAGTTTCCTATATAGGCTTCAGTTACTACATAAGATCCCAGTAATATTGCTGGTAAAATATTGACCATTGTTTTTTCTGGAACCCTATCTCCTTCATGCTTAGCCCAATTATGTATGAAGTTTTAAAAGGTCATACATTAGTTTGGCGATTTTAAGAACTTCTGCCCATTTCTTTGTAAATGTTAAGACCTTTCCTGCCATTTAGGTGTCGATTTTTCCTGGCGAGCGATAGAGAGCCTGTAACTGGCCTTCGGCCGCGACATTTTTATACAGAAAATTGTACAAATTTATCTTGAAAATGGGTCTTGGGGTGTTTTATTTATTTTTTTTTTTTAAATATTGATAGTGGTCTAGGGAGCAAACTAGAAGAAAATATAAAATAAAAAAGATTACAGTAAGAATCCATCCATCCAATCAACACGCTGCATTGAACCGTCCCTTTAAACCAGCTGGGAGCGACATTCCTGACGTTTATCAAAACACTGCCACACCCTCCCATTCAGCCAATCACGAGCCCCCATTGTCGCTTCAAGCAAGTACTAGGCTAGCTGCGCCTTCATCTTTCAAATCGCTCTCGCTCTCTTCACAGACCGTTTCTCCTGTTTGCAATCGGTCTATTACACCATTGCAAACATTATACTCCCGTAAGCCACTACAAGACCTTTGCAATAATCTCCCAGGAACATATTATAGTCAGGAGGAGAGAGAGAGAAAAGTTCAAGTTCAGCGGCTGGAGGGAACACTGCCCGGGAGGCTGGCTCAACCAATCACAGCGCGCCAATTCGTGAGGAGGGGTGGGACTGCACCCATTCCAATATTCACTTAAACTCAGGATTGGTAGAGGAGGGGGGTCATGCCGGCTCGTCCACAGTCCAGCCTCCCTACCACTCTTGACCTAGATTCCTAGCTTCACTTCCCATTAAAATGTATAATTTCACAGACAAAGTACAAGACAACAACCTTTTAACGTAACTTCTATAATAATAACAGTACAGCCTTCTTACAGGTTCTGCCACTGACAGACTTCCCCAGCAGTACCCCTTTTGACTCCATGCCACCCAAAATTACCTCCCTTTTTATACCATTTTCGAATTACTACCACCCAAAAATACAACCCCAAAACATGCGAGCACTTTCGATCTTATACCATCCAAAATTAACTTGCAAGCCATCCTGAATCACTAAAGTAACTTCTCCAACTAAATCAACTCAACCCCAGCTCAATTATTCAACTCACGCACGTTGGGCAAGCCCCGACACCCTATTTCTCCCACTATTATCACTGTCTCTCCTACTTAACCAATAAAAACTTCCCTTCTTTCACCCTCACCCACCTTTTCTATATTCATTCATTCATTCATTCTCCAAACGTCACCTATTAAAGTCACACTCCTTTTGGATTAATTATTTTTAGCCATAAGGCTAAAACCCTCACAATTCCTATAATTATAATTGTTTTACTTAACGGTTTTAACTGCTTTCTGTCTTCTACTGCCCCTATGAAAAGACATTCAAAATCAATATGGCATCCAAAATAAGACTCAAAATAATAAACAAGTACATAGACACTTCAAACAGAAAATAACTGAAATAGCATATGGCCACCTAAAAGTAGCCTTTGCCAGATTCTATATCACTAATGATGGGTACAAGGCAGTGTGCCGCAGTGAACATCATGCAGAAAAACTGCTACAAGAACAGTCTCAAAAGTTGTTTGAAGATAATGGCATCAGGGTCATCATTCCACCTGAAGAGGACCAAGAGGACCAAGAGGACCATAATAATAAAGCAACTGGACCAACATATAGGCAGTCACTCCTCTGAAGAATTGAAAGCGGAACTTGAATACAAGAACCAATGGCTAAAGATAGAGGAGGTTATAAAGATCAAGGACCTGACTCACATAATAAAAATCAGGGTTAAAGAGACCGCCATGACCAACACGATCCTGGAGAAGGGAGTACTGGCCTTTAATATGAGTGTAACACCACAACAATGTTCACAGGAGGAATACCACCATATCCTTACTTGTTTTAAATATTATAAGATGGAAGGCCATGCCCAGAAAGACTGCCACACCGAAGAACTTGTTTGCTCAGAATGTGCAGAAACCGGCCATACATTCACAAACTGTAAGAATACTTTCAAGGCTTGTCTAAATTGCATTAGAGCAGGCAAACATAAATTTTATCATTGGACTTTGGCTATGGCATGTCCGTTAAGGAAAGACATCATCAAAAAAAGACAAGAACAAAAACAACAAGACAAGCTAAAAAAGGAAAATACAACGGTGGTTAAGGCTGCCACTAAACAAGCTAAACACGAAAACCAAATCAAAATTGAATTAAGCAATAATACCCACACAAAAATCCTCATCAGCATTATGCACGCCCATGCTCTGAACCTGAGAAAGCCTGGAACTTACAAAGAAGAATTGAATAAAATGCTGAAAGAAAACGAACTACCAGAAACGTGGTTCCCTAGCAACCCTGATTCTGAGTCAGTCTTGGGTGCTTCTTATGTTGAACAGCCGGGAGAAGAGGATGAGATGGAAGCACCAGAGGACAATACTGAGTTGGTCGGAGCCACAGGTCTGGAGCCACAAGAATCCAATGAAGAGCACCATCATCGAAGACAGAGTATGCCAAAAACGGGAATGATGAACAAACCACTAAAAGACAACGGACAGATAGCTGAGGAAGGTACATGGAAAGCAGACGATCTAGGAATGACCATCTATGTGACCACCAACAGCAATTTCCCTACCAAAACACCAGATATTGCTGAAATAACCAGAGGATTACCATCAAGTGGACTTATAACAACAAATACTTTGAAGAAAAACTAATTCTAGCTCTACTCCATCAAGGCAGAATTAAAATCCGAAAACACAACTTCAAGAAAACTGACGAAGCTTCTTTAAAGAAATCAGGAACGGACTGTGTGATAGGTCACCCGCTAAACAGCCCTACAAAAGGAGTAAATAAATAACAAAATGAATAGACTAAAAATAATTCAACATAATGTTAGACACTGGGCAACCAACAAGAACAACCTATCAAATAAGGACAACCTATCAAATAATTACCTTGACATAGACCCAGACATTATATTAATTAATAGTCATGGTATCAAAAACAATGATCAGATAAAACTCTTTAATTATGATACTTATTGCAAAAATACAAGCAACGAAATAGATGATGGAGTCTGTATTGCAGTACAAAAAAAAATTAAATACAAAATAATAGACAATTTCACATCGGAATGTCTTGCTATTAGAATAAATACTTCATTAGGAGATATACTAATTGCGACTCTTTATCTACCACCTAGAAGGCCCTATCTTCCAGTCAATGACATGCTAAACCTAATAAATTATAATATCTCTACTTACATTCTAGGAGATTTTAATGGCAGACACCCGACCTTTGACAATCAGGACAGAAACAATGTAGGCACAGCACTACACAATCTTATCAATACTGGAAGACTGAGATATATCGGTCCACACTTTAAGACTTGTATAGGCAATAGAAGTATGACTACACCGGACAAAGTGTTTTAAACTTTTTAAACCATTTAAACTTTTACATAGAGCATGGTCCAATAACAATAAGTGATCACCTACCAATAATAATGACATTATCAACTTCACCAATTCAAATAGAATGTAAGGACAAATATGTAATGAGTAAAGCTAACTGGACAAATTACAGGAATGAATCAACCACTTTTTCAATACAAGACCTAAATAATAAAAACAAAGATGAAATAGACACTGAGATAGAAAATCTTACTACAAGAATAAAAACAGCCATTAACAACAATATACCTAAAAGCACATACAAGACTATCCCACATAACATGGTAAACGACAAAATAAGAATACTACAAATAATGTATCGAGAAATTCAAAACTATATCAACATAAATGGAGCAAATGTGAACCTTGTGAACAATATCAGGAACATCCAAGAGCAATTGCAAGAAGAATGTATAAAAATAAATAGAGTAAAGTGAGAAGAAATTCTTGACAGTCTTAGTAGAAACAAAGAACCTAAGAAGTTTTGGGATAACATCAAAAGATTAATGGGTAACTCTGAAAATACTATCAAGGAGATCAAAGACCATAACGGAAGAGAGTTAACAGATGACAATGAAATAGAACAGGCCTTTAGACGGGAGTGGAGTAAAATATTCAGAATTAGCGACGAGGAAAACCAGGAATTTGACCAACAGCACGAAGAAACAATAACAAGATTGATGCAAACAGAAGAACATAGAATAACTCTCTCAGATATAATAAACATAAATGATATGGAAGTGCAACCTATTACCGAAGGAGAGTTATTACATCATGTAAGAAGTTTCAAAGAGAAAGCTCCAGGTTTGTCAGGCATTACAAGAAATATGGTCCTAAATCTACCCCAGAATATAATAAATGATTATATACACATATTAAATGCCTCGCTAACCACTGGATATTATCCAAAACACTTTAAAACAGCCAACATGATTTTTATTACTAAGCCCGGTAAAGACAAGTCACAGATAATTAACTATAGACCGATATCTTTACTGAAAATGCTTGGGAAGATCTTTGAAAAAATCCTCAACCACCGACTACTTGACATGATTGACAAGACGATAAACCCTAGGCAACACGGTTTTAGGCGAAACTCAGGAACTCACACAGCAATATGAGTACCAACAGAAATGATTGCTAGAGCACAAACGAAAGGACAGCAACCAATAATAGTGCTTCGCGATGTTGCCAAAGCCTTTGACAAGGTCTGGCATACTGGTCTAAAATACAAACTACTACGACTCAATATCCCAAATCAATATAAAAGGATCCTATGTAAGTATCTTGATGACAGATATGCACAAATATCAATACACAATACTTTAGGACCAAGAATACCATTATTGAGTGGAGTGCCTCAAAGGGGGTGTTTATCACCAACCCTTTATACCATTTACACCTCAGATCTTCCTCAACCGACACCTTACAGTGATTACATTCAGTTTGCAGATGACATAACACAAGTAATTATACCTCCTGGCAAATCAAAAAATATAGCAGTACGCACAATAAAAAGAGCCATCTTATCCATAAATGAGTATGAACGAAAATGGAAGATAAAAACAAACATGAGAAAATTTAAGGTAATTCCTCTGAATAAAATGGTTTACCCAGATTTAATAATAGACAATAACAGAATTGAATATGCCTAGTTGCCTAGTAATGAGGGTAAAATTCTGGGATCAAACATTACAAAATTTGGATATAAATCTCACATAACTGGAGCATATCACCGCGCAAAATCAATCTTAGCAAAGTTACATAGATTTATTGATGCTACAGTCGAAATCAAGAGAAAGCTATATATAGCATTGATACACCTTATTCTTACTTATCCCTCTGTTCCCATAAACACAACGATAGTCCCAACATCATAAAACTACAAATTGTACAAAACAAGGCACTACGATTCATTTTTGACATAACCATCACAACCATCACAAACGAAGAACTGCATATAAATGCAAATATGCAACCTATACATATAGTAATAAACAATCAAGCTAAAGAGATATGGAACAAAATAGATCGATTAGACTTATCAAATCAAAGAGAACAAATAATCAGATATAGGGACCAAGAGAGAATAGTAAGTAAAGCCTTTAAAAGTAGTCAGGACTCAATTATTAATGGAGATCCTATACCAGTTTATACATTGATTGGGAATGTAGGAGTGTGAAGAGTTCAAGAGAAATAATGATAAACAGTAAAATCAACTACTCAAGTACTAAGGTGATTAACGATTTACGCAAACAAGTTTTATATGATCGGCTCGGTGCCGGCTGGGGTGTTGGTGTATCATTTAGTTGATGCACTGATCCCTCTGTGGGGTCTGGCCGGGAAACTTTACTTGTGTATATTTCCAACATTGTTAAAACTAATATTGACAAGCAATCATAGTCTCAGGGTATTGACTCTGCTGCTGAGGGGCTTGCACTCTCAGCAGTGGAGTACAATGCTTGACAAACCCAATATAAAATTGTTCATGGCCTGAGTACAATGCATGACTAACCTTAACATTGACTAACCTAATTTGACAACCGATGGGCTCTGTGGACAGGCTGTGGTAGTAGGGGGCCCTCCACCAGCTGTCTACACCCTAAGAAACACCTGTTAGAGGCCAGTATTGCACCTCTCATGGTAGCACCAACCATGCGAGATGCTCTCAGTGCCCTAGTGATATTCCCGCAGATTTAATTAATGGAACCAGACCAGAGTGAACCCTGCAGCTGGTGCACTGCTGCAACAAGCTGGTCTGGTATCCGCCTAACTAATAAAGACAAAAATACAAATATGATGTACGGAATACTATGACAATAGTCAGTGGGGAGAGAACAGTTAGTACTGCTAAAAATATTGTCGGGAATAGGGTAATGATCCCGACAGTTCTAGGTTCAATAGGGCATTTGAATTTGGCGGTATCGTATTGCATGTACGATTTCGGCTGGTTCTTTGTGTATTGTAGTTTATTCTTAAGTATAGGTTAAATATTAACTGTAATGTATAAATATCTACATCAGCTCCAGATGTATCATGAAACCAAGTTATGGGTTATAATTATTATGAGCCGGCAGCCATTTGTAATTTCGCGAAGCGATCGGACGCCGGCCCTTTAGTCTCTCAATCAACACCATACAGCCAACATCTCCCCCCCCCCCCCCCCCCCCGGGCTCTGACTCAACCCACAGTTCACCATGTGCTACAAATATTAATCTATAACAACAGTCCTAGATCACCAGTCCTCTAAGCTAAGTTCATTGTATCGATATTGTATTATGTGAACATTCCTACATGTCATGCAATTGAATTAGCCGGGTGTGGGAGACTGGATTACACCCATCGACTACGTCGTTGGTAATTATATTATAACTATTTGTTGGGTTATTTCATGTACCAGTGATACGCAATTTAACCTCTTTATCTAAATTCCCGACAAATAATGGTCCTTCGAACTCTAGTACTTACATTACTGCAGTAATAGTGTTATGTTTGCATCCGCTTTCGCTTGGTGTTACAAATGGCTGCCGCGGTAGAAGTTGGGCAGACTGCCCTTGCGTTTTTTTATGTTGCCTACGTTGCCTGGCTATCCCTGTGTTTTTCGGTGGCGCCCCGTCACTGTTATAGTTTGGGGGAACTAGTTTCCCACTTTTTTAAACGTGGTGCTGCTTACCTTGTTTGGGGGTTTGCTGGGCTAGGTATGTGTGTGAGGGTGTCACGGTTTTCTACCAATTCTCGAGATTGTTGTGGTTAGGCCTACTGAGTGTCTGTGGTTGTTTTGATGACACTGTTCGTGGTAGCCTACTTGGTGACTTTCAGTTTAGCCTTTAGGCCATATGAGACTCTTTTCTCAATTTTGCAGGTGGGGAGGGTTCTCATGTGACTCGTTTAATTAAATTTTATAGCCTAGTTGCCTAATTACGGTCATGGGGTTGGGTCTCTGTTGATTCCTAAGCGATTGACAGCCAACATACCTCATGATTGTGGGATGGGCAGCTGGGCTAGGCCTAATACTAGCCTAGTCAGTTCTTTCCATTTACCCTTCTTTCTCTAGCCCTAGTTTGTTTCTGCTACTTGTCAATTTCTTATTCAATTAATTCTTCCTACTGCAGCTAGTAGCCAAATTGTTTCCAAATTGTTTCCAAATTGGGAGTGGCAATGCTATTGCCACATTTTTTAATTTAAATTAATTTGTGTAATAGTTTGCTTTATAGTTTAGAGTTAATAGCCTAATAGATTTAACGATGACAGATTTAAAGAAACTTAAGATTCTTAAGGGAGGGATGAAGGGAAGTTTAAATAGGTGTTTAAGAGATCTTGATGAATTTTTATTAAGTGCCACGGCTGATCAAATTAAGGGTAAATTCGCTACTGTTACTAAATCGCTACCCACTTACGATAATTACGCTCAGCAGGTATATGGTTTATTGACAATTACTGACGATGTGGAAGAAGAAATGTCGACAGATCTTGAGTACTTTGAGGACGTTAATACAGCCTTAGCCAGACTATCTTCCACCCAAGAATCAACCTCTGTTAAGGATACCGTACCGGTATCCAAGTCACCAGTCACCAAGGGTGACTGGTTTTAACCTGCCGAAGCTTACTTTGCCTACCTTTTCCGGGGATTCGGCTACCTGGACTGGATTTTGGGATATCTTCGAGTGTTCCGTCCATCATAATAAAACACTCACATCCATCCAAAGGTTCACATATCTCCGTGGTCAATTGAAAGGGGAGGCATTGAAGTTGGTCGATGGGTACAAGCTAGAAGCTACCAGCTACGAGTCTGCAGTGGAGTTGCTGAAGAGAACTTACGGTAGAGTGGAAGTCATCAAGACCGCATTAATTACCAAATTCTTCACACTAGATCCTCCATCCTATGATGTGGCAGACCTAAAGGAGTACTATGCCTCCTTTGAGAGCCTCCTCCGATCTATGGAGACAATGGACAATCCTCCAAGGAGGAGATATTTAGTGTAAGTATCTTGAACAAGATACCCTCTCCCCTAAGGGAATTGATGGCAATTAAGGCATTGATGGTCTTATAAGGGTTGCTAGAATACGAACTTCGACTGGGGTTAATACTCGCCCAGTCGTAAGGTTATATCCCTTGGAGCAGGATGTAGAACTGCCGGATGATCCTGGCGTCTCTACTGATACCCCTCCGTGGGAGAGTGCTGGTGACAGTGCTCCCCAAGGTGGGGCAGCTGATGATGAGAAGGATGATCCTCCTCAGGCTTCAGGTGGCGCTCGTCCCAAAAGGAGGGTGGCTATGAGTTCCGTGGATCTTTTGGAGATCAAAGATCAAACAAGGTGATCTTTGATTTCGATGTCCTTTTTTTGTTGTTGTTGTTGTTGTTGTTGTTCCCCAAGCTGCCTGGCCGAACAGCCCCAAGGCCCCGAGCAATTCCAAGGCCATAACCGAGCGCCCCCACAGAACCCTCCCTGCCGACCACAATAAAGCCTGGGTGACCGAAGCCACTCCATGGCGGGAGGGTGCGGAAACGCCCGGGAAACCAAAGCCCCACCCAGGGCCCTGTGCCCCTCAGCAATTATGAAGAGAAAGTTGAGGGGCAAGGGAAAAATATGACGCTTTGGCTTCCAATCTTGGTAGATTGGGAGGTCAATCCACGGAAAAGACGCCGTCACTTGAGATCTAGAAAATATATAAGTTAAAGGAACAGTCAGAGTAAGCTATGGGTATGGCAGAGATCGCTCAGTTCTCACTCTGATAGACCAGCCCATCACCACATGACTAGAACCCAATCCTCTCAGCATCAGCTAGGAAAGGCCCTAGAAAGCCACCTTTGGCGGGGGGATAGCTCCCCTATTTCAACCCCTTTCGGGGTCGGGCACCCGCCTTTTTTTGTTCTCTGTATATAGCTCTTGTATATCATTTTTGGTGGCGGGCAATATGTCGGGAATAGGGTAATGATCCCGACAGTTTTAGGTCCAATAGGACATTTGAATTTGGCGGTATGGTATCGCATGTACGATTTCGGCTGGTTCTTTGTGTATTGTAGTTTATTCTTAAGTATAGGTTAAATATTAACTGTAATGTATAAATATCTACATCAGCTCCAGATGTATCATGAAACCAAGTTATGGGTTATAATTATTATGAGCCGGCAGCCCTTTGTAATTTCGCGAAGCGATCGGACGCCGGCCCTTTAGTCTCTCAATCAACACCATACAGCCAATATCTCCCCCCCCCCCCCCCCGGCTCTGACTCAACCCACAGTTCACCATGTGCTACAAATATTAATCTATAACAACAGTCCTACATCACCAGTCCTCTAAGCTAAGTTCATTGTATCGATATTGTATTATGTGAACATTCCTACATGTCATGCAATTGAATTAGCCGTGTGTGGGGGACTGGATTACACCCATCGACTACGTCGTTGGTAATTATATTATAACTATTTGTTGGGTTATTTCATGTACCAGTGATACGCAATTTAACCTCTTTATCTAAATTCCCGACAAATATTTAATAGAATAAATTATAATAGGTCAAAGCAAGTACAAAACAAACGGTCACAAAGAAATTAATGGACGGACAAAAGTATGCATAAATTATTTTAATAATATTTTAACAATGGAGTATTCTGGTTGATCCCAGATATCTTTTGATCTTCAACTATATTTCAATTTCTAATCTTAACTTCTACTAAGGACCAATCCCAACAACCCTCCCATGAATCCATCAAATACTTCAAATCCAATCTCCCTAACCTCCAATCCAATTAACAAGAATGTTTTTCACTCTTTCCTATAGCCATCCTGTCCTGTCCAAATGTAATTCCTGTCACGGAAGCCACTGGGCTCACCTGCCAGCAACAATCTCCCTGTCCCTCACCTGGACTTGGGCAAGCCTGGGCAAGCCTGTTCCAGCCTACCAGCTCACTTGCCGGCTCCAGTAAAGCCCACCTCTGGCCAAACACAACCTTTGTCTGCCGACCAGATACACCAAAAATATCCTGGTGCTTGTCGTCACATTGCTAGCTTACATAGGTAAGCAATTCAAGAGGGACGACAAGTGGTAGAGGGGACTGAAGAGGTCCAGAAGACATATTGGCCGGACTTGAGGTGAAGATTGATCCAGAGTTACCCAATACTTTTTAAAGAGAGAGAAATGCTTGACAAACCCAGTGGTTCCAACAATAAAATTGATGTGTTCTTATAGAACAAAATAAAGATAAATGGATTAGACTAATGAATATATAAAAAGATGCAGTGTTGAGAGAAGATAGCTGTCAATTTTAGAGAAGGCTCCATGCCATTTAGCTATTAGTACAGGATCTTCTAGGTTAATAAGTAAATTAAATTACTAAGGGGAATCTTATTGAATAGTTATTAGTGATAACGGGGTTATGAGAATTATTCAAGAAGAGGGGATAAATGATATTTGCCGA
The DNA here is from genome assembly GCA_032716605.1 of Paralithodes platypus. NCBI lineage: Eukaryota > Metazoa > Arthropoda > Malacostraca > Decapoda > Lithodidae > Paralithodes > Paralithodes platypus. The sequence goes on from CM064530.1 coordinate 30,409,785, forward strand.
TAGGTTAGACCTAGCTTGAGAAATAGTTAGGAAGGACTCTAGTCCGTCTGATGAAATATATTGTTTTGTTATACTAAATTATAGAAAACATCGGTATTCGACTAAAGGGATTATTGTACGGAATACAGTTCTAATATTAGCGATCCTGTAATCATGACATAAGTAACAAGTCGAGTTGACTATCGTGAGCGATATTGTAATATTGAAATAAGTTAACAAGGCGTTGGTAGATATAGTAGTCATGTTATATTTGATTTGAACATTGAGTTGGAGATTGTAATCCTGATATGCGATGTGATCAAATGCCAAATGTTGTAATGAAGATATAAGTACTTTTGAAATAGCGGTAATATTTAACTATGCAAGGAAATATATCATTTGAAGCTTGTTGATATTGAATATAGTATAAGAGTTAAGTGTATTTGTTAATTTATCTGTAAAATAGGAAGCACGAGTGTTGGACACTCAGGAATAGAGATAAATTTAAGTAATTGCCTATGGGTACATATTTATATGTTTTGAGATAGGTGTTATACATATATATAGGTTGTAAATATAGGAATATCTAGATTACATTTATTAAAACCTTGATCCTACGATTGGACATATTGAGGCCTAGTAAAGTTTTGTAAAAACATTTGGAAATAGTGACGTGCCTTTGGATCGAAGTCGGAGTGAATCAATGCCTGAATAACGGGTATCCAAATAGGTGGTAACGGGAACTTAAGAGTTCCAACGTCTATCTATCTATCTATTGCCTGACGCCGTGATCCCCGAAGGGGTGGCCACGAACGAACCGCCCCCATGTACAATCTATAATTATTAGGTAGACGGTGTTATTCAATTTATGGATTGAACTCATTCCGGCCCGAACAGAGAATCGATTGGTATGATGATATATGCTACCGGGGAGTTTGTTAAATAAAGGATACGAACTTCTGAACAACTGTCGAATTATTCCCACCTTAGTATAATACTTAGATTTGGAAAAATAAGTACTACAAAGATAAAAATAATAAAATATAATAACCTGCCCTTAACAAAAGCCCTACAACTCCGCAGACACACATTATAAGTGGTGTTGACAGCGGCTGTCAAAAGTTTAACAAAGACTGATAGAACACATAAAGGGAGTGCAAAGACGAATGTAACGGGGGCTTTTCCCTGAATATAAAACAGAAATTGGTTCATATTCCCGAAATATGGACTGGTTAACCCGTTCACTCCCGGTGGCGTCCTTTTAACTTTATTCTGGCTACTATTACACGATTGTATTCAGTTTAAAAAGGGCCTACAGTAATTAACAGGCTTCATTCTATCCCACTTAACCCTTTTTACTACCACAGATCCTTCTTAAACTGCACAATATTACCTCAGTAGAGCTAGACTTAATCAGTAATACGTGGCTCAAGGCTTGGCTCACAACCAAGAGGACCTGGGTTAGATTCCCCGGGCATGGCGAGAAGATGAACTGTTAAGTCTCTGTCACCCGGCTGGATGTAGGAACCTGGAGTTAGTTGACATTTATGACGTTAAGGGGAAATGGGTCGTTTTTCGGGGCCACCTTCTTCCTCATGTTTAGCCCCATTAGTTTTCAGATCTTAAGACGTTCGGCCCATTAGTTTGACGATTTTAAGACCTTTCACCCCGTTTCTTTGTCAATATTAAGACTTTACGAGTCATTTAGGTGTCGATTTTTTCCTGGCGAGCTAAAGCGAGCCTGTAATTTAAAAGGAACCAGCCTTCAGCCGTGAAATTTTTCTATCGAAAAATGTACTAATTTATCTTGAAGGAAGGTCTTGGGCGGGTGTTTTTCTTTAAGCTTGATGGAGGTCTAGGGAGGAAACTAATAACTTGATAAAAAGATACATACAGTATATAAGCATATATATAATATATATACGCCCATCCTCCCTTGAATAACTGTGGTAATTTGGATAGCATGCAGATTGCAGTAGCCACCATGTTCCAGTCTCGGTAAAACCGGTATCACATGAGCGCTTTTTCCCTCATAACTTATCTTTAACACTGGTCTGGCAGCTTTTGAAGTAAACATTTAGATGATTTTAGTTACCTAAATTTATCTACAATCAGTCTAGTTTCCGATACCAAGGCATAATACTCCGGAAATGTTGCCAGAAAAATGTTGATCATCGAATGTTGACTATAAAAGCTCTCGTGTAATACCAGTTTAACTCACCCACCACAGGCTTCAAAAGGCAAGCGACTGGAGTTCCCGAAAAGGTGCTCCAGTCCTGACGTTATTATTGACTTACAGTGTGCTGGCTCAATAATCCAGAAGGGTTGATGTCCTCTGAAGTCCTATTTTAACTAACTAACTTCAAAAGGCTAACATTCGGACTTGAACGTCACAGCAAAGAGAAGCCTAAAGTACTATCGCATTACTGCCATGATGATCACGGAAAATAATCCTAGGATAGTCTGACCTAATCCAACCCGTCCTACCCTGAACATTAAGGGGTGATGGACCGGGTTTTCTGGCCCCCCTCTCCCTCGTGTTTAGCCCCATTACTTTTGAGTTTTTTATACGTTCGGCCCATTAGTTTGGCAATTTTATCACCTTTCGCCATATTTGTTTGTCAATTTTAAGACCTATCGTGCCATTTCGGTATCATTTCTTTTTCCTGGGGAGCGATGGCGAGCCTGTAATTATAAGAGGAACCGGGCTTCGACCAGGAAATTTTCTACCGGAATATGTACAAATTTATCTTGATGGAGGTCTAGGGAGGAAACTAAAAAATAAATTAATAAATACATAAATAGACAAAAAATAGCCACCGCCCCTTAAGCTAGGGTAGGTAAAGTTTGGTATAATAAGGTGCAGTAACATGATTATCCTGGTCAAAGAGAGTTACCGAGAGTGAACATAGCCACCGCCCCTTAAGCTAGGGTAGGTAAAGTTTGGTATAATAAGGTGCAGTAACATGATTATCCTGGTCAAAGAGAGTTACCGAGAGTGAACATAGCCACCGCCCCTTAAGCTAGGGTAGGTAAAGTTTGGTATAATAAGGTGCAGTAACATGATTATCCTGGTCAAAGAGAGTTACCGAGGGTGAACATAGCCACCGCCCCTTAAGGGTAGGCCACACCTTGACACCCCCAATCTTTCAAAAATCCTAAAACCCCCTTAATTTTATGTTTTTTAAATATGTTTGTTATTATATTAGTTAGTAGTACTATCCTCTATATGTTCACCTAAATTGGTTGCTTTTCTATGTTTTTTTTATTTTTTATTAAATTAATGTTGTTTTTCCATTAAAATTTCCAATTTCATATTAAAACCTCTTGAAACCTCTTGAAACGTGGATAGGCATTGGTAAACCACATATCACACAAAGAGTCGTTATAATATCACGGTTTTCATTAATATAAAGTGCCCAAAATTATTTTTGTGCATTATCGTATAATTAAATTCATGAATTCTCGAAATATTTCCTATATTATGTTCAATAGTTCGGTCCCATGAATAGAAAACGCAATTTTACCATGACTTGTTGCTTATATAGGTGTGTTGCATATGTGTGCATCATTATACATATATAAGTCAATAAATACTTGTGGCAGAGGGGCTAGAAGGTGAAAAATGTAATTAAAAGTTACAGGAGATTCAATTTCTAACATTCATTATAGTGGTCTTGGCGGAAAAAAAAATCAGTTACTATCGTTTTCTCTGCGCACGCTCAATAAGAGAAAACGAAATAACTGCGAATTTCATGGTAAACTATTATATTTTATACTATTTTACTATTTAGACTGGATTCTGAAATTTGTGGTTTTGTACTTCATAATGTTATGATAGACATAACATGACATATGACATTATTTATATATATATATATATATATATATATATATATATATATATATATATATGCACTTCAAGGTCACATACTACTACTGTACTACTGTTGTGTTGAACATCCAGCTGGTAGGCCTATTTATGGCTGGTGGGGTGGGGGGTGATGGGGGGGGGGGGGTGTAGTGTAGATGCATTTTTGCACACTAAATATGGTTCCACATGTTCTTCTTGACCAAAGGAACATTTTAAGAAGAAAGAAAAACAAATCGAAATTCCATTGAAAATTTTGGGCTCAAGGTGTGGCCTACCCGCTAGGGTAGGCCACACCTATTGGTGATGAATTCAGTAACAGCGACCATCGTACGATAACTTTCACTTTAAAGTTTACTAGTAACGAACCAAATAGTAGCATCGAAAAAGTCCCTAATTTCAAGAAAGCAAACTTCCATAAACTTAGAGCTATGTTTAAAGAAACTGACTGGAGCTTTTTAATTAACAATAACGACATAAATACATCCTGGAAGTTATTCGAAATCACTTACCTAAAAGCAGTGCAAGACTGCATACCATCGAAAATACGGCGTCCAGGCCATAATAATAAGCCCAAATGGTGGAATAAAGATATTTCAAACTGCCTGCTTGCTAAAAAATGTGCTAATGATAGATTAAAATCCTCACAAAATGACGAAGAACGGGTGAAATTTGTAGAGCTACGACGCAAAGCCAAAAAGTTAATTAAGCAAAGTAAAAAGACCTTAGAGTTACATATTGCGAATCAAAGTAAAACAAACCCGAAAGAATTCTATAGTTATATCAGAAAGAAAAAAGTAGTTACTTCAACTGTTGGACCGTTAGTCGATGAAAAAGGAGAATACACCAAAGACGAAGTACAAATGAGTAATGCCCTCAATACCTTCTTTGCATCAGTTTTTACAACAGAAGACCTCAGTGATATCCCTACACCATCGCCGATTCAGATTGATAATTCAGATGTTCTAAGCAATATCACCGTTACAGAGAGAGAAGTATTGAATTGTTTAGATAAACTCAAGGTAAATAAAACGCCAGGACCTGATACAATCTCGCCTAGAGTTCTAAAGGAAGCTAAGAATGAGCTCTCCAAACCACTGACATTACTATTCAATAAATCCTTGCAGTCTGGAACTATGCCTGATCAGTGGAAGCTAGCCAACGTAACACCGATATTCAAAAAAGGCAGCAAATCCCTACCCAGTAACTATCGTCCAATTAGCTTAACCTCAGTTGTATGTAAAATGCTAGAAACGGTCATACGAGACAGACTCGTAAATCACTTGGAGGAAAATAACATACTTAAAGATACTCAACACGGCTTTCGTAAAAAACGTTCCTGTTTAACAAACCTCTTAGACTTCTTCCACGATATCCTCAACCTCTACGATGAGAGTAAAGCTGTAGATATTATATACCTTGATTTTCAAAAGGCCTTTGACAAAGTTCCCCACAAACGTTTACTGCTAAAACTAAAAGCGCATGGAATGCAAGACGGTGTGTTGAAATGGATAGAAAATTGGCTCAGCAACAGAAAGCAAAGGGTAGTCATAAACGGTAAGGCATCTAAATGGACCAATGTAAGTAGCGGGGTACCCCAGGGATCGGTACTAGGACCAATTCTCTTTCTAATTTACATCAACGACATAGATGAGGGTCTCACCTGCACAATCTCAAAATTTGCTGACGATACAAAAATTGCAAATAGCGTACTCTCAAAAGAACAAGTTGACGATATGCAACACAATCTAGATAAATTGTCATGTTGGGCCCAAATTTGGCAAATGAGTTTCAATGCGGATAAATGTAAAGTACTACATGTCGGATACCTAAATGAGAAAGCAAACTATTCGATGAATGGCACTCAGCTTAAGAATGTAAACAGAGAAACTGATCTGGGAGTAACAATATCGAGTAACCTAAAACCGAGTCAACAATGTTCAGAAGTTGTTAAGAAGGCAAACAAAATAATTGGCTTTATAGGCAGGTCATTTGAGCATAAATCCAAAGAAGTTATCCTAACCCTTTACAATTCCTTAGTCCGCCCTCTTCTGGAATACTGCGTTCAATCCTGGTGCCCTTATTACCAAAAAGATATAAACAAGCTAGAACGAGTTCAACGTAGAGTTACCAAAATGATACCTAGCCTAAAGAACAAACCATACGAAGAGCGTCTTAGAGAATTAAATCTATTTCCTTTAACCCAGCGCAGATTAAGAGGCGACTTAATTCAAGTGTTCAAAATCATCAAAGGCATCGACAATATGAACTGTAGTAAGTACTTCACTATCGACCAATCTAATTACACGCGGGGAAACGGTTGCAAAATTATTGGTAAATCTTTTAACTCGCACGAATCTAAGAATTTCTTCTTCAATCGAGTTGTCAACTTGTGGAATGGGCTTCCCCGAGACGTTATAGACTGCAGCACCGTTGATTCATTTAAATTCCGCCTAGACAAATATCTCGCATCAAACCCGCGACTGACTGCGTTTGTAAATGAATAACTTTATCCTCCCCTCAGTTACTAACCCCTATGTCCCCTACTAACTTCCTAGTCCTGCCACGTTAGTGGCAGGGCAGTAGTTCCCTTTCCAATGTTCCCTTACCCACTCTAAACCACTGTTTGGTCACTTGATCCTCAGTGTTTTGGAGGACAAGCAACCTAGAAGGGTCACTAGACCTGTTGTTGCTTGATTTCCTTTGTACTCCTTTGTACTCCTTTGTACTCCTTTGTAGGTAAAGTTTGGTATAATAAGGTGCAGTAACATGATTATCCTGGTCAAAGAGAGTTACCGAGAGTGAACATAGCCACCGCCCCTTAAGCTAGGGTAGGTAAAGTTTGGTATAATAAGGTGCAGTAACATGATTATCCTGGTCAAAGAGAGTTACCGAGAGTGAACAAAATAAAATAAAAAAGGATGTACAAACTTTAGAATGTACGACCCGGATACTCAAAGTGGTCATAGTTGCATCATGGCGAGAGTTAGATCAGACCCCTTGCTCCCTCATGTTTTGCCCCATTAGTGTTTAGATTTTAAGACATTCGACCCATATGTTTGGCGATTTTATGACCTTTTGTGGCATTTAGGTGTCGATTCTTTTGCCTGGCCAGTCAAAGCAAGCCTTCAATATAGGACGACAAATTATCAAATTTATCACAAAGGGGGTCTTGGGGGTATTTCTGTTAAGCTTGATGGAGCTCTAGGAAGGAAATAAATACAAACAATTAAATCAATAACAAATAAAATATCTATATAGAAGCCTCCCCTTAGCAGGCCTTCCACGTTATAACTCTATGGGCGCGTTTCATTTTGGGGCCTAAAAATGCTCTATTATTTCTTTAGGGCAGCAGCTGTGTTCTTCATTTAGGCGCTAATATATGGGGGATTCTGTAACTATACTCTGTTTCATTTCAACTGACGGTAAATTGCAAACTTCATATCAAGTTTTCTTCGTTATTTTGAAGATTTTGTAGTGAAATATGGTGCTAATTATATAAACTTGGTCTGGTCATAATAGGATGCAGAAACATAGCTTCATATTCTTCCATTAAGTATCGATAAATTAGCTGGTAAGGGATTCAGTTTATCGTCAGCTGAAAAGAAACACAGAGGAGTGCCCTTCATGTGGGCGCAATCCAATATAGGCAAAAACAATTTATTTGTTAGAAAGTGATTTGTTCTTTACAGAAAATATTTTATTTGAAGAAGAAATAGATAAGACAGAAGTGAAATGAATAATACAACAACTGTGGACAAAGAGGCAAACACAGAAAATCTCTTAAAACTAGAACAAATAAAAAACAAGACCTCGATCATACATGTGCATCGCCAATAAGGGGGAGCCGTTGTAAAGGTCATATCCCCGAACCAGACCAGACTGCTTCACTGTTGCTTTCATTATAATACTTGGATTCAGGTGGTATTATTTTGTTTTGTTCATTTACTTAATATAATACTTTGATACAAAAGTATTTTCTGTTTTCGTTAACGGCACTGATTTACTGTTTGTTTATGTACTGCACTCATAGCTTAATACCTATATTAATGATTGATGTTCTTTCCTTTTATTTCACTGGAATGTAGGAGTATCAACATATTATTTTCTTCATTCATAAATTTCACCTAACACACAGTTTCACAATGATTATAATTATACAAATTTAATGATACGCCCAAATGAATTCCACCCTCGCCACCCCCCATACACACACAAACACATGCATATCAACTCTGCCATTGGGAAAAGATAAACACTTTTGTATTGTGTAGCAAAGAACAAATACAGTACTTCTCATAGCTGTCTTCCAGAATTGTAACACCAACCGAAATATAAAATCTTTTAACCCCTTGAGCTCACTCAAGTGATTCGAGTTATATGGAGGTTTTGTTCAAAGTGATCAGCCACGCGAATCGCGAATCGCGTTCCTAGACTAGCAGATATTTGGCAAAAAATCAAAATTAAAAGCGCGATCTGTATACATTTTTTGCTACGAATAGCAATCGATGTGAAGATAATTGAGACTCTATTGGCAACGCTGTGTGACTTCTTGTCACTTTGGATACAATCCATACTGACTCGAGTTTTTAGTGTGTGGTGACCATTGAGGCGTGCAAGTACGCTGACCCGGCCTTTGGTTGATTATTTCATATACAGTATATATATTATTTTTTTAGTTTCATCCCAAGACCTCCATCAAACTTATAAATAACGTCCCTTAGAACCCCCTTCTAGATAAATGTGTACATTTTATGGTAGAAAAATGTCCCGGGCTTTGCCGGTTCTTCCAAAATTAAAGGCTCAGTGTTGTGCACCAAGAAAAAATCAACACCTAAATAGCACGAAAGGTCTTAAATTGACAAAGAAATTGGGCGAAAGGTCTTAAAATTGCCAAACTAATGGGCCGAACGTCATAAAATCTGAAAACTATTGAGGCTAAACATGAAGAAGAAGGGGGACCAGAAAAACGACCCATCTCCCCATAAATAAGTTTGATACGTGCGTCTGGACAACTCCCTGTGGCTGGTAATTGTATGTAAAATACATTATACTAGTGTTGTGTATTATGCAAGTGATTCTTTTCCATAAATATATATAGTGTATCGTAATATTAGTGTAGTGAGAAAAACATTAACATTTTGAAATGGTTACAAATACTACGAGTGGTGGTGAGTAAATATTGTGTATATATAAACATTAATTTTGTAGTCGCAAAAAAACTATTATGGCTAGGAAGTTCGTTGTTATGTTATTCTCCTTATCATGTAATGAACTATAATTTAAGCTATAAACTGCACAATAGCAATTAAAGCAAAACTCATATAAACATGCTACTTACACAAGTTTACTTTTTTTATTATTTTCATATACAAAATATATAGATGATAAGCAAATTCTGATTTCACCGTTGGAGAGCGTGGAAATACTTCATAGTCCATAAATAATAATGATAGTCATCACTGAATTTTTTGAAATATAATGAGATGAAGTCAGATCTACTCCGAAAAGTTCCCAATTTGTTTAGTTGGAATCAAGTTTATCTATGATCATTCAATGTTTAATAGGTTTTCTTACAGTAATATTCTAGATCGGCCTTTTTTATTTCTTTTGATGAAGAGCACAATATAGTAGACGTATTTATTGTGGGTGTAAACCAAGCTTGGATAAATAATTTTGGTTAAAGTGCTCTGTTCAAACTTCATAAACTATTATTGATAAACTAATTCTGATTTCACCGTTTAAGAGAGTTTGAAAAAATACTGTATAATTCATAGAAAAACCCCTATAGTTGTAGAAGCATAATTATGACAAAAACATAACCAGTTAAAATCCATAGAACGATCAAATATTTTATTATCGATTTATTTTCATAAAGACAATTCAGTATGTAAAATATATATATTTATTGGTTAGGTTATAGTATGAGCTTTCCTGTTTTTCTGTATAATACATTGCATGTGGAGACGAATATTACAAGTTAAAACGGAGCGATAATATACACGTTTAACTGTGTGACATGCCCTTGAAGTAAGAGTATTGGAACATTAGTTAATAACTTATTGGCAGGCGTCAGAGGGATAAGGGTTTCCACGGTGATCTGATCGTTAACAGAAATGCAGTTTAAAATGTGCATGTGCAATACAACCCCTTAACCCGTACTCTACCGTAGGATACAGTAATAAAAGTCCTTGCAGTCCCAAGCACTGTGGCCAAAATGGCAAGAGAGAACAACTTTCCACCTTAAGAGACGAAGCAAGACTGGCTCTCCCATCCTTCAGTGGGTCTTATATAAGCTGAGAAATGTTGCCATATGAGCAGTGCTCAAACGGTCGTGGTACCAGGTACAGGCTTGTACAGGCAGTTACAAGGAAAGTACATTACTGACGGCGATTCGCCGTCGCTGGGACTGGGGAGTGACTTATGTACTGACGGCGATTCACCGTCGCTGGTATTGGAGGAGTTAACACATACTTTCACAGCGACGTACATTGGCCGACAGTAAAAAATAGTCACTCGTCAGTAAAAACGACGGACAACGTTCGTCCATAATATGCGGTCTTTGTGACAGCCCGTATCGAATGGTACCTAGTATCATGACTTGTACGCACTGCTCCGAGACGTTGGCTATACTTTTCAGCTTAGATACAAGCTCCCAGAGGCTAGCTGGGTTAGTATTCCTCCAACTTTTGAGTTATGAGGATGTTCTCTCTCGACTCTAAAGCCATTTTGGCCACATTGCCTGGTACGGGAGGGTACATTTATGGTAATACCCTCTGGCACAGTTGGGGTTAAGTATACTGGTACCCATAAAAATAGTTTATAGGCTTTGCATAAACTTTAAACACTGTGTCTGTTTGTTAACGCATGTGTGATGTTGAAAAAAAAATGTGTTTGGTAATTATTGTAATATATGAAATTAGTAAGGCTTTTTAAAATATGAATATATATATATTTATATATACAGTATATATATATATATATATATATATATATATATATATATATATACACTATGTATATATCTATATATATATGTTTAGTATATATATATATATATATATATATATTTCATAATTATACAGTATATATATATATCTATATATATATATATATATATATATATATATATATATATATATATATATATATATATATATATATATATATATATATATATATACCGGTATATAATTATATACTGTATATACCGTATGTACAGGGTGTCCCAAAATAGACATGCCAATACCTCCTAAACAGTTGAGATTTAGAATTATTAGTACAGAACATTTTATGCTTAGAATCATCGATATAATCACATCCTGAAGTTTCAGGATGTGATTATATCGATGATTCTAAGCATAAAATGTTCTGTACTAATAATTCTAAATCTCAACTGTTTAGGAGGTATTGAAGGTTTTATATAGTGTCCTCCCCCGCATTGCTGTAATGGACTCTTCCATGTCAAATAGTCTCCAGAAGGTCCAAAGTGAGCTAATATTATAATATCTTGATAATAACATGGACAAATAATTGTAGTTAGATGGAGGTGTGGTAAGCTCTTGGACAGTTAGGCCAGCCTTATGGGGAAATAATTAACCCCTACTGTACCATAGGGTACTACCATTAGTGTACCCCCCAGTCCCAAGCAATGTGGCCAAAATCGCTCCTGAGGCAAGATATAACAACTTTCCACTTCAAAAGATGGAGGAATATTGCCTCGCCCAGCCCGGGGGGGCTTGGATATAAGCTGAGAAGTGTTGCCAAGATCTTAAAGCTGTGCTCAAACATTGTGGTGCCAGGTACTGCCTGATACTGGCAGTTACAAGGATCGTATATTACTGACGGCTGGCAGCCATCACTAGTACTAGGGAGTGATTTATCTACTGACGGCTCTCTGCCATCGCTGGTATTGGACGGGTTAAGAAAATACCATTTTCAAAAATTTCTGTAATGAGCAAAATATGAAATTTTGCTAGAACTTTGTATGCTTAGAATATTTGTCCTAACCTAGTCCTGAAGTTTGGCACGTCTATTTTGGGACACCCTGTATATATATATATATATATATATATATATATATATATATATATGCAGTGTACATAAATGGATCGATATTGCGAGCTGACAAAATGTTATTGGTTATTGGTCAAGCCCGGGCAACTTGACCAAGCGATTCGTGACAAACGCCTAATGTTCATCGCCAACCCTACTCGGGAATTACGGCGTCGATAACAAAATAAAATAAATAAACAATTAAAAACAATAGAATTAATAAATAAACAGATGTGTGTGTACAATTATACAATTCGAGAGAGAAAGAGAATGAGAGGGGGGGGGGGGAGAGAGAGAGAGAGAGAGAGAGAGAGAGAGAGGAGTTATAAGGAATAGTTAGTATCTCAGAAACCTTTCGGTCTACTCCGGAGAGATGCTCAAAGTGGAAAGAGAGAGCTTATTTAGTGCACTACACTCATTAAAGCGTGTGCAAAATACTATCTACTCTCTTCTTGAACTGCTCTACTGAAGAATTGTTTACAACATCTGGGTGAAGTTTGTTCCAGGTAGAACATATCTTACATGTGAATACGTGTCCACAGATAATAGTGCTGCACCTTTTTAATTTAAACTTCCAGCTATGGTTGCGTGTTGTATTTATATTGAGACAAAACATTTAGCTATAATCCACATTGTCGAACCCATTAAGTATATTACAAACGTCAATGAGCTGACCTCGTAGTCTGCGTGTTTCCAACGGAAATAGATCAAGAGCTCTTAACCGGTCCTATTTTTATAGTCATAGAGCTGTCTTCTAATCTATGGAAGAAGCTTTGTAGCCCTAGTTTGAGAGAGAGAGTGAGAGTTAGAGAGAGAGAGAGAGAGCATTATAGCCGTATACAATGAGTGCTGCTAATACGGTACTACCAAGGCCACCTAGAGTACCAGGCCGCACGGATGGGACCTTTAAATTCTGTGACGTCGACAAAAGGAGTGCTGAAACGGTCACTACCCTCGCAGGTCAGTATACATTTTAGTGAGGTAGGGGGAGGTTGTCGCTGTGTTTCCCCCTCATATATACTTTATAAGTACATTATTCCCTGTGATAGCTTCTCCATGATCATCAACAATGCCTTACACGTGTTCAGTGCCAAATTGCAAGGGGAATTACAGATCGGGACCGAAAGTGCACGTGTTTAGGTTCCCAAGGAATGCTGACCTTTCTAGCAAATGGCTTACAGCCATTCGACGAGTAGATTACACTCCAAATGAAAACAGCAGGGTGAGTAAAACTTATTCTACAATGTTATTCACGTGTCTAAGTATTGAGTACGGTAGGCTTAAACATTACATGACTAAATTTACTCATTCCTTCAGCAAGTTGAAATAGAAATAATAATAATAATAATAATAATAATAATAATAATAATAATAATAGTAATACTAATAATAGTAATACTAATAATAATAATAATAATAATAATAATAATAATAATAGTAGTAATAATACAGTAGTAATAATAATAATAATAATAATAATAATATTAATAATAGTAATAATAAGAAAAATAGTAATTGAGTAGCTCAACAGTGGGAGTATATATATTTTCGGGAGTTTATTATGTGGTATATCGATGACTTCATTAATGATATAATAGATGTGTTACCTTTAATATAATTATTATTAATTTCATTATTGATATTATTATAATTACTAATATTAGTATTATTAGTATTATTATTATTATCGACGAAGCAAGTTATCCATAACCACGGAGTAGAAGTTATTTTATTTTGTTTGTTGTGTATGTTTGACGACGACGCTGGCGGATGCATTGAATTGGATCCTCCTCCTGGATCAATGCTGCATAATGAAATAATTTTGTATTCCCAATTATGGAAAAATATATATACAAAATTTAAGCCTACCCAGTACTGTAATTTAAGTGTGGTATATTGAATTGTATATAATATTCATAAGTCAAATTACACACTGCTCAAAATCAGTGTATTTACTCCTTCGTGAATGATTGAACTACCAAGCAATAATATCGCTCGCAATACAATTATGCAACGATTTATTTTTAGCTTAGCTATATCGGAGCTTTCATCTCTTACAGGTGTGTGAGCTCCATTTTAGACCTGATGAAATAAGGCGAGAGACTTCGTACTTTGACGAGAAGAGCGGAACTAAATTAGTGGCCAAGTTGACGTATCCTCAGCTCTGTGATGGTGTAATTCCCTCACAATTGCCAAACTGCCCCTCTTACCTTTCTGGCCCATCACATGCTAGAGAAGCCCCGGACAAGAAGAGGAAACGAATGGAAGAGTCTGCCATTCAAGCTGCGGTAGCAAAGAGTATTGCAGATAACAATAAGTACAAACAAGACATAACATTTCATTCTTTAGATGAACTTAAAGACAAAATACAGTTCATTGATAAGAAATACTGGACAGTTATTGAAAACGAGGAAGATTTTCATATATGTCGAATTGTTCATTCCCCACAACCTAAAGTTATTTTGTCCTTAGTCATCAAATCAGACTGTAATGTTCAGGCTAGTGTACAGGCGGTGCAAATAAAACCAGCTAGGGGATTATAAGATTCCTTCAAAGGTCACTGACATTAATACACTTGAAGTGTTGCTTGATGCTTTGCGTAAGTGCGATATCAATAATCCTGCCTCAAACCCAATTAATGCAATTGTAATAATTCAACTTGTGATCTCCTTTCTGTCAACCATTGTACAGGATAATGGCTTCAAGTATCAGAATACACTCAAATTCGTTTGTGAACAGCTTCATTTAATGACTCTCACTAAATTTGATTACTCCTCAGAATTTTTGATATTCTCCTCTCTCTTGCATAATTGCTCACCTCAAGGTTACAGACTTCTGAGAGATAAGAAATGCCTAATTCTACCTAGCTATTCAACTATAAGACGAATATTTTTGTCCAAAACGTTTAACCCAGCTATCGAACACCGTACCAGCCATTTCTTATGTATATTAAGAAAACATTTAAGTCCCTGACAACCCGTGATAAAACGGTTACAATGATGGTTGATGAAATTCACCTGAAGCCTTACTTGGATTATAAAGCAGGACATATTGTTGGTTCAGCATTTGACAGTGATGCAATTGCAACAAGCGCATATGTGTTTATGCTAAACATTATTCGGTCAAAATACAGAGATGTTCACATAATTCCAGCAAAGATAATGAAGGCAGAGACATTATATAACATTATGAAGAAGATTATTTTAGGGCTTGAGAAGATACGATTTTGTGTCATTAGCATTGTAACAGACAATAATGCAATCAATGGCAAAGCTGTATCATATTTTGCCAATCCACCAAAACTGTCCATTGTTTACCCACATCCAGCGCAAAGTACCAGACCTCTCTTTTTCCTATACGACGCTGTACATATTTTAAAATGCATCAGGAATAATTGGCTAGGACAGAAAGATGAGGAAAAAACTATGAAATTCCCACAGTTCCCAAGTAAAAATGTCCGTAATGAATCTAATAAGATAATGTATGCCCCTTTCAGTACTCTCAAAAAACTTTATTTCTTAGAGGAAAATTTGCTCCTAAAGCAGGCCTATAGACTAAGCCTGAAAGCATTATCCCCCTCCAACCTAGAGAGACAAAATGTCAAATTAGTTCTCCAAATTTTTAATGAGTATATAATTCAAGCCTTGCTCAATATTGGAAAACATAATGGCCTAACGTTATTTTCAGATGTTGCTAGGTACATCGAAGTGTTTCTTAATTGGTGGAATATAATGAATGTAAAATCCCCATTTAAAGGTCTTAGGCACAATAACAAGTTATCTTGTCCATTAACAAATAGTACAGATGATGACCGATATCAGTTCTTGGATAGTTTCCTTAAGTGGTTAGATGCGTGGGATAGTCTTCCAGGATGTGGGGGGAAACTGACTAGGGAAACAATTAGAGCTCTGAAACATTCGACCCATGCAATATTAGAAATAACAAATTATTGCATAACAGAACTGAATATGACCTACATACTAACAGGAAAATTTCAAACAGACAATTTGGAAGCAAGATTTGGTCAGTATCGACAGTTAGCAGGAGGAAATTACAATATTTCTGTACGCCAAATATATGAGTGTGAGAAAAAGATACGGATGATGTCAGTGTTAAAACTTAGTTTACCCATACTCGACAAGAAGGTCATGTTAAAGGATTTTGAAGAAATTGACTATGAGCAAGTAAAAACAGATGAGGAAATTGATTTTGGTTTATGTCATACGAATGTTGAAGTTTGTAAGGAGGATATTGACAGGTGTAAAGACATCATCCCCGTTATAGTTTATTTAGCTGGCTATTGTTGTTACTCCGTGATAAAGAAAATGAAATGTAATACTTGTAAAGAAATGATTACGTGTTCAGATAGTGCTGAAGAAATCCCAGAAAATCTAAGTTACATTGCTGGAATTAGCAGAGGTTCTCTTATATACCCAGATAGTGTGACTGCGAACATGGTCATGTATAACAATATTGTAATTAACAAACTTGCTAAGCTTCCTGCCTTTCGCAATGCTACTAGCCAAAGAAATATAGCAACACACCTCACAGTTACGGCTTTAGCAGATGCTGATCTCCTGTTCCCTAGTGATAACTGTGAAAATGGTAATAGCACCGAAAAAATAGAAAGTATGGTGGTATATGCTTCAACAAATGCAATTTTAAATAATTACTGTGCTAAAGAAAATAACATCCCAACAGCTAACAGAGCTAATAAGAATGTAGGCGTGAAGAGAAAGCTTCAAACCCTAGAGAAATAGATAATGTGTACTGTATTGCATAGTATATAATATGATATCGTGTGTGTGTGTGTGTGTATGTGTGTGTGTTACAGTAAATATATTGTTCATCTTCATACATATAGTATATAATTAAGTTACTTATATATATTTTTTCAGGAATAATATTGGATGTCACATAAATTGGCTCTCCAGTAAGGTTGTTTGTCTTTGTATATAATATAGTAATGTATATATCATTGGCTCTTCAGTAAGGTTGTTTATGTCTTTGTATATAATATAGTAATGTATATATCATTGGCTCTTCAGTAAGGTTGTTTATGTCTTTGTATATAATATAGTAATGTATATATCATTGGCTCTTCAGTAAGGTTGTTTATGTCTTTGTATATAATATAGTAATGTATATATCATTGGCTCTTCAGTAAGGTTGTTTATGTCTTTGTATATAATATAGTAATGTATATATCATTGGCTCTTCAGTAAGGTTGTTTATGTCTTTGTATATAATATAGTAATGTATATATCATTGGCTCTTCAGTAAGGTTGTTTATGTCTTTGTATATAATATAGTAATGTATATATCATTGGCTCTTCAGTAAGGTTGTTTATGTCTTTGTATATAATATAGTAATGTATATATCATTGGCTCTTCAGTAAGGTTGTTTATGTCTTTGTATATAATATAGTAATGTATATATCATTGGCTCTTCAGTAAGGTTGTTTATGTCTTTGTATATAATATAGTAATGTATATATCATTGGCTCTTCAGTAAGGTTGTTTATGTCTTTGTATATAATATAGTAATGTATATATCATTGTGTTTTATTTTACTCCAATATAACAAAGTAATGAGATATACTTATAATAAGTTTTAATCTTGTACAACTACTTGTTCAAGGTATAAGTCATATGCAAGAAATAACCAAAACATGTTGTTATGATATCGGTATCATAATATAGAGTATAATAAAGTAAGATATAGGTAGATAGTGGTTTTGCGTACACCTTAAACGTAAAATATATAATTTGTTTGTACGTTAATCTAAAATTTTACAGAGAAAAGAATAAAAGAGAGTATTAATAAAATGGGGACAGAGCGCGGGCAGTGGATGTAGCACCCCATTGCCTATGTCACAGAATGGTCGACACGGCCTGGTACTCTAGGTGGCCTTGGTACTACCAACCTGTACTCGTGCTCTCCACCCCCACCCAAGTGCTGAAGGTAAGCCCCTAGAGAATAGGTGGGGGCACGAACCATATACATATACTTGGTCTCATTCTACTCATCTCCTTTTGTAACGGCCCTTTTATGTAAATCTCTCTGGTACTTATGTCTTGCGGGATATTGTGATATTTTGTTTTAAAATTATTGAGGATGTTTCATGCCATTTTCTAGCAATGTATTTTAATTTGTTCCCTAGTCTAACAAAAAGGCCTTACCAGTCTTCCCTCAAACTAGAAAATGCACTCCCAGATCCCCTTCAAGCTAAATTTGCACATTTGTTAATAGAAGTATGTCCCACCCTAAGGCCAATCTCTTCTAAGTTCCAGGCTCGCTATCGCTCGTGCAGAAAAAACATCGACACCTGAATAGGGTGAAGCCTCATATTTGTAATGAGGTTAAACGTCTTAAAATCTCCAAACTAATGTAGCAAAACAGGGGAGGTCCAAAAAGACCCCCCTCTGTATACTTCCTGTTTATAATTAATATTCTCATTTTGACTTACAGCATCCCTTATATAAATCTGAATATAGCCTACATTTAAGTCTGTATTACACTCATTTAAATAATACAATAAACTTTTGTGTTTCTTGTGGTTAGAATGAATATTAAACTTACTTTTTCTATCTACCATTGTTCTGACTACGATTCCTATTGAATTTACTGTGTCATTGTATGCAGCCTGAATACAACCTATATTACATTTTGGAAAGTGTGAAAAGGAACACCTTGAGATGGTTCGGCCATATGGAACGTATGGGAAGCGAGAAAATGATTAAGAGGGTGTACGAGAGCGAGGTGGAAGGACAGAGAGGGAGAGGTAAAACGAGAGAGAGGTGGAAGGATGGAGTGAAGAAGTATATGAATGAAGGCGGTGCTGGTTGGGAAGAGGGGCGTCGACTGACTTGGGGACAGGTGCATGGGGGCGTTTTGTTCTTGGCCACCCCTTTGGGGATCACGGCGCCAGGCAATAGATAGATAGATAGATAGATAGATACACCCTATTACAACATCCATCCAGCAAGATTTGTATATTGTGAAAACTTGACCCCACGTCTCTCTCTCTCTTTCTCTCTCTCTCTCTCTCTCTCTCTCTCTCTCTCTCTCTCTCTCTCTCTCTCTCAGGTTGGTAGTATTTGCATCAACCATTGTATACGGTTTTGTACTCTCTCTCTCTCTCTCTCTCTTGAAGTCTTAAGATACTGGATGGGTTCGACAAAGTGTATTATACAAATATGACTAGTCTGCATATGAATACATCACGTAACCATGGCTAGAAATTGTAATTGAAATGGTTCAGCACTAGAGTTTGTGGAAACCTGTTCACATATATGATATATGCTGTACCTGGAACAAACATCCTCAGGAGTTGTAAAAGGTTTTCACTAGAGCAGCTCAAGAAGAGAGTAGATAGAATTTTGCAGACTGCAATTAATGTAGTGCATTACATAATCACACTCTTTCCACTTTAACTATAGCGCCGGAATGGACCGTAAGGTCTTTGCGATACTAACTATTCCTTGTAGCTCCTTGTGTCTCGCTCTTTTTCAGGTGGATCAGTTTAAGAAAAAACTGTGTTGTTTGTACTTTGCAATTTGAGTACTGCACTATACAGGCTAGCTTATATCATAATAAGACTGTGTTGTTTGTACTTTGCAATTAGAGTACTGCACTATACAGGCTAGCTTATATCATAATAAGACTGTGTTGTTTGTACTTTGCAATTAGAGTACTGCACTATACAGGCTAGCTTATATCATAATATATATCATAATATGACGTTCTTGCCTTACTAATTTGCTTAGCTTTTTCTCAGAGGTATATGAAGCAGTAGATAGTAACAAGTCATATGATATTATATATTTAGATTTCAGTAAAGCTTTCGACAGAGTCCCTCATGAGAGATTGATGAGAAAGGTTGAGGCACATGGAATAGGAGGGTCGTTGTTGGGATGGATTAGGTCATGGCTAATTGGTAGGAAACAGAGAGTCAGCATAAATGGTACCAAGTCAGAGTGGGGAGCAGTCAAAAGTGGTGTCCCCCAGGGATCGGTATTAGGTCCCCTGTTGTTTCTTATATACATAAATGACCTAGATTTAGGTATAACTAGTAGGATAAGTAAATTCGCAGACGATACTAAAATGGGGAGATCAATTGATTCAGATAGCGATATAGAGTGCCTCCAAAGGGATCTAGATACCTTACATGAATGGTCAGTAAATTGGCAGATGAAGTTTAACATTGACAAATGCAAGGTATTAAATATAGGGAAGATGCAAACAAATGTTAAATATAAACTAGCTAATTTAGAATTAGAAAATTCAGACTGCGAGAAAGATCTAGGTGTGTTTGTTAGCAATGATTTGAAGCCTAGAAAACAGTGTATAAGCGTTCGTAATAAGGCAAACAGGATTCTCGGGTTCATCTCTAGGAGTGTGAGTAACAGAACTGCTGATGTTATCTTAAAACTTTACTTGTCATTAGTGAGACCCCATATGGATTATGCTGTCCAATTTTGGTGTCCTTATTACAGAATGGACATAGATTCATTGGAGAGAATTCAGCGTAGAATGACAAAAATGATCCATAATATTAGAAATTTTTCCGTATGAAGAAAGGTTGAAGAAATTAGGTTTACATTCGTTAGAGAGACGCAGAGTTAGAGGGATATGATAGAGGTGTTCAAGTGGGTTAGTGGGATTAACAAAGGGGACATGACAAATGTACTAAAGCTCAGTGATAGCGAAAGAACTCATACCAATGGTTTCAAATTAGATAAATTTCGTTTCAGAAAAGATATAGGCAAATATTGGTTTGGTAACAGAGTTGTAGATGGGTGGAATAGGCTACCAAGTGATATAGTGGGATCAAGAACGATAGGGAGCTTTAAGAAAAAATTGGATAAGCATATGGACGAGAAGGGTTGGGTGTGAAGGGGGATCAGCCGGGTTGGGCCAATCAGCGCTCTGCAGACCCCCGTAATCCTGCGTTAATCTCTAACCGGTTTGGTAAGATGATCCTCAGGGTATTAGAGTGTTGAGCCTATAATTGGGCTTTGTAATTGGGGTTGTGTGGGACAGGGATCTGCCTTGCTTAGGCCAATCGGCTTTCTGCAGACTCCCATTTTCTTATGTTCTTATGTTCTTATAATAAGACTGTGTTGTTTGTACTTTGCAATTAGAGTACTGCACTATACAGGCTAGCTTATATCATAATAAGACTGTGTTGTTTGTACTTTGCAATTAGAGTACTGCACTATACAGGCTAGCTTATCATAATAAGACTGTGTTGTTTGTACTTTGCAATTAGAGTACTGCACTATACAGGCTAGCTTATATCATAATAAGACTGTGTTGTTTGTACTTTGCAATTAGAGTACTGCACTATACAGGCTAGCTTATATCATAATAAGACTGTGTTGTTTGTACTTTGCAATTAGAGTACTGCACTATACAGGCTAGCTTATATCATAATAAGTATATCCTTGGAATGTGCTGCATGGTCTTTGAAATACTAACTTTTCCTTATAAGTCTCTTTCTCGCGCTCGCTCTCTCTCTCTCTCCCTCTCTCACACACATACACCACACAAACATACACACACACACACACACACACACACACACACACACATAGTACGGTAAATATATTTGTACATCATTGTACTATTGTAGTAAAATATAATTGTCCATAACTGTATGTACAGTACTTCTCACATGTACATTGACATCCTCCGAATGCAACTCTAAGTACACCGTTTATAATTATTATTATTTGTATCATTATTTACACCACAAGCACACCACACACCACACATATCAGTCTTTATAATACTGCTGTTCAATATTAGTATAAAGTGTGTTGTGAAATGTAGCTAATGATGTTAAATTATTAATCATGTCAGTCGTACCTGGAAAACCCGTCCTAAACGACCTACCCCTATGCTCAGCAATCCTGGTTAATAGATGGCGTTTTGTTTGACCAATATAGATGGCATTGCATTACAGCTACCGCAATTATATTGGTAAACCACCGAGGATTGCAGAGAGTCAGGTATTTTAACCTGAAACAACGATACAGAGTTCATGTAGTCTTGAATGCAATTCTAAGAGAAAGTTGGGGGTAGATGTCTTGGACGAATGTATTAAGTTTATTACGAATGTCATGCAATTTGCTAACATAAAAAGGAATAGAAAAATAGATTATAGCATTTCAGAATATTTTAATTAATATATGTATATACATATATTCATCATCATCATCTCCGACGCCTTGTTTTCCCCTGGGAAACCAGGGGGAATAAACTATATTTCGTATACTGTCGCTTGTGTGTCCTACTCTCCAGCTAAGCACCCCTAATAAACTATATTTCGTATACTGTCGCTTGTTGTGTCCTACTCTCCAGCTAAGCACCCCTAATAAACTATATTTCGTATACTGTCGCTTGTGTGTCCTACTCTCCAGCTAAGCACCCCTAATAAACTATATTTCGTATACTGTCGCTTGTGTGTCCTACTCTCCAGCTAAGCACCCCTAATCTAGCACCTAATGATGTTGGTACTGTACTTCAGATACAATTACATTAGTTACATTAATAGTATGTACACAATAACACTCTTAATAACAAGCACAAGATAGTCAATAAGATATTGTTTAGACTTTCTCAGTAATTTTCAGACTAGTTTCCCACCATTTCTTAGGAAACAATGAAAATATAAATAAAATCCCTAATAAGAAGGTATAATTCTATAAATAATTGAAGCATATGATTATATAATGTGAAAGCGGATATAATAAATTAAACATAGTAAAAACACACAGTATTAGACTATAAAATAAGTAACTTGTCCTAGCAAATATAAAACAAAAATGAATAAATAAATAAAACAATGACAGGAGTGGTGGTAATGATCGTAGTGGTGGCGATTGTTGTCATGAGGTTTTTGTTGTTGTTGCTGTTCCCCAAGCTGCCTGGCCTAACAGCCCCAAGGCCCCGAGCAAGGCCAAGGCCATAACCGAGCGCCCCCACAGAACCCTCCCTGCCGACCACAATAAAGCCTGGGTGACCGAAGCCACTCCATGGCGGGGAGCTGAGGAGGGTGCAGAAACGCCCGGGAAACCAAAACCTAACCCAGGGCCCTGTGCCCCTCAGCAATTATGAAGAGAAAGTTTGAGGGGCAAAGGAAAAATGTGACGCTTTGGCTTCCAATCTTGGTAGATTGGGAGGTCAATCCACGGAAGAGACGCCGTCACTTGAGATCTAGAAAATATATAAGTAAAAGAAACAGTCAGAGTAAGCTATGGGTATGGCAGAGATCGCTCAGTTCTCACTCTGATAGACCAGCCCATCACCACATGACTAGAACCCAATCCTCTTAGCATCAGCTGGGAAAGGCCCTAGAAAGCCACCTTTGGCGGGGGGATAGCTCCCCTATTTCAACCCCTTTCGGGGTTGGGCACCCGCCGTGTCATGAGGTAGGTGATATTGGTGGTAATGGTGGTGGTGGAGGTGGTGATTATTACGGTTGTCATGGGAGGTGGTTGTGTTGGTAGGGAATATAATGATGTCCATGTTGCTTTTCGCTTGAGGTGGTATTTTATAGTGATAGTAACGGTGGTGAATGTTGTTGTATATGCCAGCACAAGCTCCGATCCCGACAATGCTCCGATCCACATTGTTTAGATGAGTTGCTGAGATAACTTGGGCGTTGCAAAAGCTAGTGCGGTGGGAAATCAGAACAGCCACACCCTTTACGGGTCAATACTTATGCGGCCAAAGACCAAAACATCCAGAATCATAACCTAGTTACCTAAGCTAACCTAATATAACCCAAATATATCAAACTTAACCAAAACCTAACCTAATCTAACTCCTAGGCTGTTAAAGAATGTGGCCGTTTTAGTCTGTGGTTGTTTTGTTTTGTGATTGATTAAGTGTGTGTGTGTGGGGGGGGGGGGGGGGGGGGTTTGCTCTTTATACCTCTATCAAGCTTTACAAAAAATATATATATATATACTGTATATATAAAAACACCATCCTAGATAAATTTGCAAATATTTTGGTAGAAACATCCGTATTTTTAATTATGGGAGTAAATATCTCTAGAAACGAGTGTATGAGTATGTTTATCTACACATCAAGTACGAAACTATATGTACTATTTATTGAAAAGTAAGTTCCATCCAAAATTCAATTCAGATAGTTATAATTGCATAAAGAAAAACATAGGGTATCCACAAATGTTTGTAAATGACTGTACAATGGCCTGCTCACGTAGCTGGTACACTATTATGTTATCATTTAGAAACTGTGAAGATTGATTGACTTTATCTGATGCGAGGCAAGGATTTTTTAACCATCCCCGTATTCACTCCATTACTCACTCATTAGTTTGTACAAATGCATCACGGTTTACAATGAGGGTTAATAGGTTCTCTTGGGGTACATAGATGAAGGTACTGAACAAGTTTACTTTAAATCCGTTAGTAGGTTAATGAGAAATACTTTGAGAGTCAATACTAGAGAGTTATACAAGCACGAAATGAAGTTGTATTATGTTCGAGACACCAATACCACCACGAACAATAACACAAATATAACACCACTAGCAACACCACCACTACTAATTCTACCACCAACAACAACAACCGAAAAAAACTCAATAACATAAACCCTTTCACTGCGGGTGACGTACTAGAACATTCTATGTAAAGATATGACCATACTGCAAGCGATCTACCCATACGTTTTGGGTATTACCAGCTAAGTTGGTAGCACTGGGCCACGTACTCAGCCTGTTACTAGATTCCTTCATAAGCTTCTAAGTTCCCTTCCCATACTGATATTAGTCTGCTCCAAGCATTGAATGTGAGAGAGTCTGTGTCTAAGCAAGAGGTGTTTTAGAAGCTGGAGTTTAAGGAACACAGGTCCATTTCTACATGTATTTATGACAGCTATATACCAGGTACGAATATGAGATGCACTTTATGTTACAGGCCATAACTTTTATTGTCTTCGAAACACAAAACTTGATATTATAACAATTTATTTCATTAATTTATCGAGAGGGGAAAATTTAATAAAAAGGTAGAGCGATAGAGATAGAGTAATTATACGCTTGGCACAGTGACTCGCTGCTAGCTGTAAACAGGAAAGTCGCGGCCAGTATTTCCAAAATCACGAAATATGAATGTATCAATTATACTTTTATGGAGAATTTTCCACTGGAACTCATTTCAATTCGTTCAGGGCTACAGATAAGACAGTAGGGCGATGTATATTGAGCGAAATTACCTAGGTGGTACAGTCATCTAAAAGATAACCGCAGGAATTATGTAGCAACAATAAAAACACCACTAACAACAACACCACCACCATCAAAAACAACAACAACAACAACAAAACACCACCACCAACAACAAAAACAATATCATCATTAACAGCTACACTAACAACGAAAACATACCTAACAGCACCACTACCACAGGCAATACCAATATCAACAACAACAAAACAAACCACTAACACCAACAACAAATATTAAAAGCAAAATCGGTAAATACACCACCACCGCCAACATCACTATCAACAACAACAAACACAACAAAACAGTAATTCCTCATTTCCCTTCTAAGCATGAACAAGAGGATTTAATGGAGGAAGGGTGTATTTGATGGTCGATATATTTATTTATTTATTATTCTTTTAGTGTCCTCCCTAGACCTCCATCAAGTTTAAGAAAACACTCCCAAGATCCCCCTACTAGATAAATTTGTAATTTTTTCAGTAGAAAAATGTCCCGGCCGAAAGCCCGTTCCTCCTACATTACAGGCTCCCTATCGCTCGACACCAAAATGGCACGACAGGTCTAAATATTGACAAAGAAATGGGTTGAAAGGTTTTAAAATCGCCAAACTAATGGCCAAACGTCTTAAATTCTGAAAGCTAATGGGGCTAAGCATGAGGGAGAAAGGAGTCTAGAAAAACCAACCATTCACCCTTATGGTTATTGTAATGTGAGAGGGAGAAGAGAGAGAATATTATATAATCCAGTCAGAGTGTGTTTGGGCATTATTGTATGTACTCCATCATATATAATCCAGTCAGAGTGTGTTTGGGCATTATTGTATGTACTCCATCATATATAATCCAGTCAGAGTGTGTTTGGGCATTATTGTATGTACTTCATCATATATAATCCAGTCAGAGTGTGTTTGGGCATTATTGTATGTACTCCATCATATATAATCCAGTCAGAGTGTGTTTGGGCATTATTGTATGTACTCCATCATATATAATCCAGTCAGAGTGTGTTTGGGCATTATTGTATGTACTTCATCATATATAATCCAGTCAGAGTGTGTTTGGGCATTATTGTATGTACTCCATCATATATAATCCAGTCAGAGTGTGTTTGGGCATTATTGTATGTACTCCATCATATATAATCCAGTCAGAGTGTGTTTGGGCATTATTGTATGTACTTCATCATATATAATCCAGTCAGAGTGTGTTTGGGCATTATTGTATGTACTCCATCATATATAATCCAGTCAGAGTGTGTTTGGGCATTATTGTATGTACTCCTCATATATAATCCAGTCAGAGTGTGTTTGGGCATTATTGTATGTACTTCATCATATATAATCCAGTCAGAGTGTGTTTGGGCATTATTGTAGTACTCCATCATATATAATCCAGTCAGAGTGGGTGTTTGGGCATTATTGTATGTACTCCATCATATATAATCCAGTAATGAGTGTGTTTGGGCATTATTGTATGTACTCCATCATATATAATCCAGTCAGAGTGTGTTTGGGCATTATTGTATGTACTCCATCATATATAATCCAGTCAGAGTGTGTTTGGGCATTATTGTATGTACTTCATCATATATAATCCAGTCAGAGTGTGTTTGGGCATTATTGTATGTACTCCATCATATATAATCCAGTCAGAGTGTGTTTGGGCATTATTGTATGTACTTCATCATATATAATCCAGTCAGAGTGTGTTTGGGCATTATTGTATGTACTCCATCATATATATTCCAGTCAGAGTGTGTTTGGGCATTATTGTATGTACTCCATCATATATAATCCAGTCAGAGTGTGTTTGGGCATTATTGTATGTACTTCATCATATTAATTACTATTACATTCAATAGGTCACTCTTCTCTATCTCCCTCTATCTCTCTTTTTCTATCTCTCTCTCTCTCTCTCTCTCTCTCTCTCTCTCTCTCTCTCTATCTCTCTCTCTCTCTCTCTCTCTCTCTCTCTCTCTCTCTCTCTCTCTCTCTCTTATTTAAGAAATGCAATTAATTTAGTACGAGTCAAACTAAATGTGAAATAAAAACACTATACAATATCACAATGTAATGACTAGCTTATATCACAATGTAATGACTAGCTTATATCACAATGTAATGACTAGCTTATATCACAATGTAATGACTAGCTTATATCACAATGTAATGACTAGCTTATATCACAATGTAATGACTAGCTTATATCACAATGTAATGACTAGCTTATATCACAATGTAATGACTAGCTTATATCACAATGTAATGACTAGCTTAAATCACAATCTAATGACTAGCTTATATCACAATGTAATGACTAGCTTATATCACAATGTAATGACTAGCTTATATCACAATGTAATGACTAGCTTATATCACAATGTAATGACTAGCTTATATCACAATGTAATGACTAGCTTATATCACAATGTAATGACTAGCTTATATCACAATGTAATGACTAGCTTATATCACAATGTAATGACTAGCTTATATATAGTATAGTGTTCATTGAATTGTTGAGTGGAAGAAAGACTGGGAATAACAGTTCACTCCTGGTTTATAAAGTAGGACAGAATAGGGGTGGGAGTGTGTTGAAAAGCAGGTGCCAATTCCTCTCCATAAGGGAAGAGGTATACACTGAGAAAGATCTTTAGAACATCGATTATTGTATTAGCGGTAGAAGAGTAGGAGATGTGCAATTTTATGGTGAATAGAGAGAGATTGTTGGAAATTAGTAAGAGGAAGTGAATTGATGAAACAAAATGCTTTTGACTCTACCCTTTTGAGAAGTGTGGTATGGGTGAAACCTGTGAATAATACTTGATATGTGGGCGCACTGTTTCGCTGTACAGAGCAAGAAGCTGTGCGGGGGTGAAGAACCCACAGAGACGGTTGAGTACACCTAACTTCAGGGAAGCTGTTTTTGGCAAGAGTGGTAATATGATCTTTCCAAGAAAGGTGAGAAAAAAAAAAACATATTGGCAGATGATGGGTTGATTTGTGCATTTTTAAGAATAAAAGCTAGTTGTGTGGAAGATTCTGACCTGTAGATGGATGGAGATGTTTTTTTTTTTTTTAAGCATTGAAAGAAACAAAGTTTTCTCTGCCTCAATTGGATATACAGTATAGTTAATAGGTCAGAAGATAGGTGCGCTATGGCCTAATCACATAAGTTTTGAAGTAACTGCATGTTGGTCGTTGTGTGAATCTAGTTGCATAGTGTAAGGTAGTTGTGAGCATAGGAGTGGAAAGGACTAGAGGTACAGTTGAGAAGATCAACAGTGAATATTAGAAAAAGGACTGGAGGTAGGATATAACCCTGAGGAACACCAGAGTTGATAGGTTGAGGAAGTGAGCCATGGCAATCCACAACTGCGGCTAGGGAACGGTCGGAAAGGAAATTGTAGATAAAGTCACAGCTAGGGGAAAGGAAACCGAAGGATGGTAGTTTAAAAATAAGATATTTCTGGCATACTCAATCAAAGGCTTTAGATATGTCTAGCACAATAGAAAAGGTCTCAACGAAGTCCCGAGATTTGGATAATCAAGAGTTAGTAAGACAAGAAAGGAGATCACAGTAGAGTGGCCTTTAACCAGAGAAATGCGTTAGACATGTAATTGAAAGGTCCGCCAATGTGAAAGATTTAATTTCAATTTGAACATTATTCGGTATATATAACATTTAAGCAAAATGACTGCACCATATGCGCATATTGTACTTGTAAAATGAATATGTGAACATTGAAAACCAGATAATAGATAGAAAGAGCAAATATCCAGTTAAGACCCGGACTATTGTGAGGGGAGTGTAACGAGTGCATACAATATATATATATATATATATATATATATATATATATATATATATATATTATATATATATGTATACATATAAAAATACATATAAATATATATATAGATATATATATATATAATATATATATATATATATATATATATATATATACATATATATATATATATATGTATGTTTGTTTATCTATTGACATGTCTAGCTAGCTAGCTAGCTATGTTTATAGGAATAATGTGGTTGCCACTAACATACAGATTCTATAGAGTAACCCTGTAGCATCATGAATGGAGTTAGACAGGGAAAAGTGTTGTCACAATTAATTTGTAATGTATGTATTAATAAATTAATAAAACAAGCTGTGAATGTAAAATGGGATACACTCTTGACAATATTCCAAGCAATGGCATTGCGTACGGCTCTGGTTTAGTTATAGCTCCCTTGTCAACAGGCTTTTGAGTTTTATTAAACTTCTTAGAACATGGAGCAAAAGGAACTAATATTCATATCAAGAAAGAATAAATATTATATATCTGTGCTGAGGAAAGTCAAAATATTACATGGAGCTAAATAATTACGATGTTATAATTATGATAACAGTTTAAATACTGCTCATGAACATAAATGTGTAAGATTTATTTTATATGATAATCTTTTTAATGATTTTGACATATATAGACATCGAAATGATGAAGCAAAGTGTTACATTGTAATTAACGATAATTTTCAAATATTGACATCGTAGAGATTATCCAATTGTTTCAGAATTACTGATTAACTTGTTTTGGTTCAGAATTATTGTTTTGTAACAGGACATTTTAACTTCCTTTAAAGCAATTTCCAATAGATTATCACAAGCGAATAGAGGAAATATTTAAGTTAAATTACTGGGAGAATGATCAGAAAGCAAGTGAATTGGCTGGAATAAAGATGTTCACCTATTTAATGAATTGGCACAATACTGGGTTTGTTTCCATGATCTTGATGAAACTTGGCATATTTTTAGAAATATGTCCTCTGAATTTAACACTGTATAAGACAATTTACTATGATTGTTGAAATACAAAATTTCCTAATTATATTATATGTATATGCAACCTCAAAACACAAAGGCATTGATGACATTAAAGCCCAAATAATATAATGTATGTTGAAAAATCATAAACTAAAGTAAAGCACTACATACAGTATATGTAAAAGGTTATATATTTGTGTCTTTATGACAAAATTACGTGAGTCTAAGCCCATTATGTATGTGTCTATCTATTTAATTTTACACACACACACACACACAGGGTGCTGAACTACCTTCTCTAGGTAATTTAGGAGAGAAAAGATGTAACGCCTGTTCACCAGGTTGGTCAGTGAAATACGAGGTGAGCAATATATATATATATATATATATATATATATAAATATATATATATATATATATATATCACAAATACACGTGAGCCTCTAAATGTTTTTGATCTTTCAGTGGGGTTCGAACCGCCGACCGTCAGGATGATAGCCGACGCTTTAACCAACTCCACTGCCGTGGTGGAGTTGGTTAAAGCGTCGGCTATCGTCCTGACGGTCGGCGGTTCGAACCCCACTGAGATCAAAAACATATATATATATATATATATATATATATATATACATATATATGTATATATATATATATATATATATATATAAAAGAGAGAGAGAGAGAGAGAGAGAGAGAGAGAGAGAGAGAGAGAGAGAGAGAGAGAGAGAGAGAGAGGTAAACTCCGAGCAGTGGTAATTAGAAAGGAAATGTTATTAAGTTCCCCAAGCTGTACTGTAGAGAACAAAACATCTTTGAGTGACTGTTGCCTCATGTCCCTGGTCAGGTACTATAATGGTAAGCCAATTACTACAGTAACACACAAGCCAGCAGTCCTCACTCAGTACACTACTCTGTCCACACCAGTAATTAACTTAACCTTCTCAGGTCTCAATACGTATTTTAAGTTTCCATGGACAGGCGACGCAGTGTCTGGGCAGCTGAGGTTTTCTCTTTGTTCCCGTTAACCCAGCTCACCCAGCTATGAAGGGTTGCCAGATACCCCTACATATAGACTAGTATGACAGATATATCGCTTCCAAATGGAGGCGATCACGTTTTTAGTGTGGTTCTGCCGAAATTCGCAAAAGGCTTAAGGACGCGATCTCGGCCACACGTGCATGAGGGCAAAATTGACTAAGGATGCGATCTCGTCCTTACGTGCACGAGAGGGTTAATTTATGCGGCCGACGAGATAATATTGTGGGGCTGGTACAGGCACGGCGACGTGCTTGAGTGACCCATGAACTCCAACAGCAACAGATAATAGGCTACTCATATACAACCTACGAAATATGTCTGAACACCTATGAACTAAATATCATTGTACCCAAAAAGAAAAGAACGCTTACATAAAAATATACAATATGATGATTGTATACTTCACTTTAAGACTATGCAATATACTTTAACCTTAACCCGGGAGCTGCGGGGAGACTCTTAAGAGTTCCCCCGGCGCACTGCGGGGAGACTCTTAAGAGCAGAGACTTTGAACACGTACCAAAACCGCGCGTTTATAGCCAGGCGGCTGAAAATTGGTGTGGGTATAGTACTACATGTCAACTCTCGATACCACCCCGCCAAACGCTCGCCCCGCACTCGTGCAAGCACCACCGCGCCAGTAACCACGCACTAGTCATGGAGCCTACACGTCCCTCACGCTCGCTCCCTGATGACACAACCAGCCCTCCTTCTGGTGGTGTTAGCCGCCGTGGAAGGCAGAGGGTGGCTGCCAAAGACCCTAGCTACCAGTAGTACGACACGCCCTACAGCTCAGAGGACGAATCACCAGCACCAAAAGCACGTAAAACACGTGCAAGCAGGGCAATGGCACAGAGGTCATTGGTCTTTCGGGACACTGCCACCACGACCCAGGCCACTGCAACAACCACTACCACCACCACTGCCACCACTGCCACCCCTGCCACCCCTGCCACCGGTACCAGCGACGCAGGAGGCCGCCCTAGGGCTGCATTACCTGCGGGGGCAGGAAAAATTAAAGGCACGGGCGTAGGGAAAAGAACCCGTACGCCAGCCACAGTGCCCCTACCACCACCAACACCACCAGCCGCCCCTGGCCCGGCTGCCCCTGCCGCCCCTGCTGCCCCTGCCGCCCCTGCCGCCCCTGCTGCCCCTGCCGCCCCTGCCGCCCCTGCCCAAGGAACAGGGAAGGGGAAGGGGAAAGGGAGAGGGAAAGCGACTGGGAAAGCGACTGCTGGCCCTGGTGTCCCTGCCGGCCCTGCTGCCCCTGCCGCCCCTGCTGCCCCTGCCGCCCCTGCCGCCCCTGCCGCCCCTGCCCAAGGAACAGGGAAGGGGAAGGGGAAAGGGAGAGGGAAAGCGACTGGGAAAGCGACTGCTGGCCCTGGTGTCCCTGCCTGCCCTGCTGCCCCTGCCGCCCCTGCCGCCCCTGCCGCCCCTGCCCAAGGAACAGGGAAGGGGAAGGGGAAAGCGACTGGGAAAGCGATTGCTGGCCCTGGTGTC
The DNA here is from genome assembly GCA_032716605.1 of Paralithodes platypus. Lineage (NCBI taxonomy): Eukaryota > Metazoa > Arthropoda > Malacostraca > Decapoda > Lithodidae > Paralithodes > Paralithodes platypus. The sequence goes on from CM064530.1 coordinate 30,442,326, forward strand.
CCTGCCGGCCCTGCTGCCCCTGTTGCCCCTGCCGCCCATGCCGCCCCTGCCCAAGGAACAGAGAGAAGGGCGACAGGCACCACCATCATCTTGCCATCAAGGCCACGCACCACTGCTGCCCCTGCCGCCGCCGCCCCTGCCGCCGCCGCCCCTGCCGCCGCCCCTGCCACCACCTCTGCTGTCCCTGTCCATAAGACTCCCGCACGTGCCAAAGTGACCCGGAAAACTCTTACACCATCTAAGTATGCCGCCCTGCTGTTTGATGGTGATTCGCAGGACATTGGCAGCCCGGGTTTCGACGACGAAGCCCTAGCACGGGACCCAGGGTGGGGGGATTTGGGAGTGGACAGTGGGAGTGAGTCCGACGTCGGTGACGAAAACGAGGAAGGGCATCGTCTGTCAAGTGAAGAGGAGGGTAATGATGATGAAGTGCTGTATCGCGACCATGGAAGCGATATTTCAGACGCAGAAGCAGACGCAGACGACATTCCGATCCCTGGCATGCCTTCGTTCGATTGGTCTGACGGGGTCAATTTTGTACCTGACGTGCCCCAGTTCAATCCTGGGACGTCAGGAACAACTGACGACTGGCCCTGTGATGATCAAGCGAACGAAAGCGACTTCTTCCTCGCTTTTTTCGACATGGAGGTAATGACGTACATCGTTGCCCAAACAAACGCCTACTACAGGTGGGTGTTTGGCAGATTGGACGTCCTTTCTCCAAAAGCGAGAATACAAGGCTGGGTGGATACGACTGTGGCAGAATTTCTGACGTTCTTTGCCTTGTTGTTCCTCATGCCTCTGATCAAGAAGCATGTGTTGCAACACTACTGGAAGCACGACCCTCTCATCGCCACCCCAACTTTCAATAAGTTCATGACTCGTGACAGATTTTTGTTGCTGCTAAGATTTATGCACTTTGCAGACAACGAAAATCCTAACAGGATTGACAGGATATGGAAAGTTCGGGATGTGTTCACCATGTTGTTGGAGAGGTATAGGAAATACTTTTACCCCTTCCTCAATTTGGTGATTGATGAGTCGCTCGTGCTCTTCAAAGGACGTCTTGTTTTCAAGCAGTATATCCCCTTGAAGAGGCATAGGTTCGGAATCAAGCTCTTCGTGTTGTGCGACTGTGAAACTGGAATAGTGCTTGACATGATCGTGTATACAGGAACTGACATTGACGTACCGAAAGCCGCTGCCAATGACCCCATGGGCATGTCAGGTGCCATCGTCAGGAAAATGTTGGCACCTTACCTGGGCAAAGGCCACATCATCTACACTGACAACTGGTATACTTCTCCTGCTCTCTGCCAGTTTCTTTATGACAACCAAACGGGGTCATGTGGGACTGTCAGAAAGACAAGAAAGTTTATGCCAAAGTTCACAGGTGATGTCATTCCTCTCACAGATGCCTCCTCCAGTGACACACCTTCAGAAGACGACCTGGCCCAGGAACACCGCGAGAGGCATGTGCGAAGAAGGCGACGAAAGGGGCAGAAATACAAGCAGCTCGAGAAGTGTGGGAAACTGATAGCCCTGAAGTGGAAGGATAAGCGAGACGTCCACCTGCTTTCCACCGTCCACACAGGTGCCCAGGTGGATTCTGGCAAAATCCACTACCGAACCAGGAAGACAATCTACAAGCCCGACATGGTAGTGGACTACACCAAAAACATGCGCCTGGTGGACAAGTCTGACTGTCAGCTGTCAGGCGTTGAGTGTCTGAGGAAGACTGTGAAGTGGTATCACAAGCTCTTCCTCCACCTAGTTGACATAACGATGCTGAACGCCTACAACTTGTGGTTGGTGAAGAAGGATATGGCCCCAAACCAGAAGCTGAAATTCCGGGAGTTCGTGTACAACGTCTCCTACCAACTCCTGGAGAAGTATGGCACCACCACTCACAGACGTACGGCATGGCGTGGGGATCACGTTCCTGACCGCATCCAGCTGGGTGTCGAAAGACACTACACAACCAACACCGAGCTGATTGGCACTCGTCACAGGCAGGTGCAGTGCACCGTCTGCAGCTCCAGTGTGAGGAAACCCCATGTAACCAAAAGAGTCACCTCAATGTGCGCCGAGTGCAAAGTTGCACTCTGCCTGGGTGACTGCTTCAGGGACTACCACACCTTCAAGAACTACTGAGTGTCGGCCCCTGCCCTGCCCTGCCCTGGACTCGCCCCGTGCCCTGCCCTGGACTCACCTCCTGCCCTGCCCTGCCCTGGACTCGCGCCCTACCTTACCTGACCTGACCTAATTGATCACGCTACCTCATAATGTAACATATATATTATATAATGTATAAGTTCCAAAGATGTCCCTGTGATATAGCTTTTACATTATATAATTGTATGTTTCATTATTTAGTTTATAAGTTTCAAAGATTTACATGTAATATGCCTTATTTTTTTAGTATATCAATATATATGTTTGTTTTTAGCCTAAGTAATGTGTATATAATTATTTTCTTACCTCAAATGAATTGTACAAAAATAAATATGTTTCAATAAATCATGTCAAACCTACTATGATAATAAAATAAAACAATAAAAAAAGAAAAAAAGAAAACAAGGTCATGTCATTGTATTCTTACAATATGATATATTCTATGAATATTTCATATTGTTTGAATACAATGGCATGATCTTGTAAAAAAAAAAATTTATAATTTTTTTTCTAGACAATATAAAACCTTCCCCATAACCCCCTCCTGGATTCGATCCCACTACCCTACGACACTTTGAGTTTTCCAGTCCGCGACCTTACCAACCATGCCACAGGAGCTCATACTAAATATCACTCAAAACTTCGTGTCTACAATCGAAATGACAATATACAAAAAAAAAAGAATTATCCCACCAATTTACGTTTGTAAATTGATGGGATTATCAATTATATCATGCCAAGGTTTATAATAGTTTGTCTCTGTCAAGAATTAGTAATTATATAACTTTATTCTGTCAAAAATTGCCCAAACACTCAGCAAAATTGCCCCTCTCAGTGTGACTCCACTCATTTTCACACGGTCAGGCGGTCACGAGGTGACCCTTGCCGCTCCTTGATTCTCCAGCTACAGCAGCTCTGTCTGGGAACAAAATTGGTATAAATACAGTAATGGATAAAATACTCTTCACAAATACATTTGTATTGTATAATATTGTAAATAAAAATGAATAATAACTGTGTGGGTGTCGTAAATTGCTCAACCAGCTTTCTTATGTCTCGCCTACGCGCGTATATTGGATTATACATAGTCATGACTGTCATACAAATAATTGCAGTAGGTCTCGAATATACATTTAGATTGCATATTACTTCGAAATAAATAAGTAAACGTTTCTCTGGTGGCAATCTACCCTTTCGCAGGTGTAAGGAGACACCAGTCTATATTTAGCCCTCTATCACAACAGGCAATCTGCCTGTGTTGACTCAGCACCGTCGCTGGTGGTCTATAAATATAGTACTTTATTTACAGTCAATGGCCTACATGTTTCTGTGGTACTTCACATGTGTCTAAAATGCAATGTCTGCTTGCATAAAAATGCAATTCTGAAGTCCATTTATATGTACGACATACGCATGTCTCAGTTTCTCTCTCTCTCTCTCTCCATTCCTGACTCATGTTATTGTAGACCTGTTGATGGCAACGAACACCAGCCATCTGGTAGACATAAGGGTCAAAATACCAAACATCAATACGCCTGGGGCGCCTCCACAATTATCACTAAGCTGGTTATCTATCTAGAGATCTGCCTGACTTCCATCTCTCCACGACTCACTCACTCACTGCACCCCTGCATGCCTCCCTCCCACCCACCCACCCCCAACCCCCCCTTTCAGGCTTCCGTCTGCTAGAAACACATTCACAATTTGCGTAAATATCGCATCAATTGGGCTATATGCGGTATATTCCTTGTTATATGGGACGCCTACATATGTACACGTCTTTATTTTAGCATGAGAGTGCTCTAAATACAAGATTGACGTGATATTTATGGCGTAACACACCCTCTCCCCCTTTCATTCCCACCACAACTCACTCACACCTTGGTTCACGCATAGAAACTCATTGATAATGTGCGTAAATATCGCATGAATTGGTTTATATGCGGTATATATTTTGATATATGGCACGTATACATACGTACAAGTCTGTATTATAGCGTGACAGTGCTCTACGTACAAGATATACGTGATATGTATGGCGTAAACCACACTCTCAGCTCATAAATTGCCGCCAAACCTCCAACACATCTTCATTCCCGCCTAAATATTCTCTTATAATTCCCTTATATATTGCAATTTTTGGTCACTATGAGGCATATTCATTGTTATATGGGTACCCTACACACGTATACATACTCTAAATAGCCTAAAAGGGCTCGAAAAAGGAGATATACGTGATAATACGCGGTAACCCACCCCCTCCTCCCTCTCCTTCTATCCCCTGTGCGGGTAAATATTCGGCCGGGAAATCTCGCCGCTCGATGACAATCTAGCCGCACGGTGCCATTCGCTCCACATTTTTCAACTACGGACCGTTCCCCTACCCCCCCCAGACATTTTTTGGGGGGTCAAATATATATGGGCCGATGCACGCAAACATTCCCTACACGATGATGTACTTTTTATCGAAATTGGCAATAGGTCCCAAAATCATCATAGGTGCGCACAGTCTTACCCTGTAGAAAACCCCCTGTGCGCCGCGGAGAGGTTAAGGGGAGATCTCCACTTGAGGGATTTTTTTCTTGACCCCTTTCTTCCTCATGTTTAGCCCCATTGCTTTTGATATTATAAAACGTTTGCCCCATTAGTTTAGCGATTTTAAGAACTTTCACCCCATATTAAGACCTTTCGTGCAATTCAGGTGTCAATTTTATCCTTGCGAGCGATAGCGAGCCTGTAATTTAAGAGGAACCGGCCTTCGGCCGGGAAATTTTTCTACCAAAAAATGTACAAATTTATCTTGAAAGGGACTCAAGGGGGTGTAATTTTAAGCTTGATGGAGGTCTAGGGAACACACTAAATACCTCCCCTTAATCTGGTGGTAAAAACAAAAAAATATATAACATTTAATATTAAAATTAAAGATGAAAAAGACATAGGAGTAAAGGAGATAAACGTTTGTAATATAAAGACATAGGAGTAAAGGAGATAAACGTTTGCTAATATAAAGACATAGGAGTAAAGGAGATAAACGTTTGCTAATATAAAGACAGGAGTAAAGGAGATAAACGTTTGCTAATATAAAAACATAGGAGTAAAGGAGATAAACGTTTGCTAATATAAAGACATAGGAGTAAAGGAGATAAACGTTTGTAATATAAAGACATAGGAGTAAAGGGGATAAACGTTTGCTAATATAAAGACATAGGAGTAAAGGATATAAACGTTTGCTAATATAAAGACATAGGAGTAAAGGAGATAAACGTTTGCTAATATAAAGACATAGGAGTAAAGTAGATAGACGTTTGCTAATATAAAGACATAGGAGTAAAGGAGATAAACGTGTGCTAATATAAAGACATAGGAGTAAAGGAGATAAACGTTTGCTAATATAAAGACATAGGAGTAAAGGAGATAAACGTTTGCTAATATAAAGACATAGGAGTAAAGGAGATAAACGTTTGCTAATATAAAGACATAGGAGTAAAGGAGATAAACGTTTGCTAATATAAAGACATAGGAGTAAAGGAGATAAACGTTTGTAATATAAATATTATTAACTATTTGAGTGTATGATGATGTTTTAACATTATTCTGGCTATCAGTAGACGATTCTAATTATATTAGGAGAGGCTTAAGGGTGCGAGAAGAATGGTTGAGAAGGTGTTAACTGTTGAATTATAAGAGGTCTTTCCTAATCTTTAGGAAATAGTCCAGTGTCAGACCCCGCAACCCCGCAAAACTGCGTCACACCACTAAAAACATTCCATCGTCTTTATGGTCATAACATTATTTTATTAATTTCACTCCCAACACCAAACACCTCCTAATGAAATTATTGAAAGCATGTGATCGTCCCGGGAGTCGAACCTTGGATACCACATACAGATGTTAAACTCTCTAATCATCATACCATCAAGGCAGGTATAAGTGCAGCACATGACTACGATAAATATCCATTTATCGAATACTGGATTTTGATCTAATCATAAAACAGGCAGAAAACTGCCCTCGTGTATCGGAGATTCAACAGTCATATACTTAAGGGGGGATAGTTTTTTTTAGGCCCCCTTCTCCCTCGTGTTTAGCCCAATAGTTTTGAGATTTTAAGACGTTCGGCCCATTAGTTTGGCGATTTTAACACCTTTCGCCCCATTTCGTTGTCAATTTCAAGACCTTTTGTGTCATTTCGGTGTCGCTTTTTTGTCCTGGCGAGCGAAAGTGAAACTGTAATTTAAAGAGGAACAGGTCTTCGGCCGGGATATTTATCTGCCAAAAAATGTACAAATTTATCTTGAAAGGGGGTCTAGGGGGTGTTCTTTTAAGCTTGATGGAGGTCTAGGAAGGAAATTAAAAAACAAATATAGAAAGATAAATATACAAGCAAATAATTGCGCCCATCCCCCCTTAATGAAAATATATCATAGGGTTGTAGGATTAACTTGAAGGAAACCTGTCACCATTGTCGTGAGTCCTTTAGTACAATGGCGCTCTCTCTCAATTTATTCTGGCTATTATTAGACGATATTGTTAACCACTGCAGTGTATGATAACGGCAATTGTCCTTGATTTTGGCTAAGCTTAGACGATATAATTTAGTTTAGCTAGGTCTTTAACAAATAGAAGGAAAACAGATCAATCTTCATGAACCCTCCATCTCCAACAGACCCTTTCTAAGCACAATCAAATCTTGTATTTGTAGCCAGAATACGTAGAATTCCGGTATAGGTTTATAGTACAAAGGAGTATAGTACAAAGGATCTATGGGAGTCAAACGGGTTATATTATTGATTTTGAGCATACCCCTTTATCTGCTAGAGGTCCTTCCAAAGCCTTATAATATCGTCTAATGTTTGCAATAACTGATGAAAAAAAGAAACAATGTTACTGAATCCGTCAATTAAATTACGATTAGCATAACATTATTATGATCATTTTAGGAAGGACCTCTAGGAATCCCAAATAATGTTTTGACTTATACAGGCCTTTTCTAAGCTGAATAAATTCGTCCGAAGTCATTATACAAAATGAAGAAGTGTGTCTTCATAAGGACAAGGATAAAGGTCAAATACAAATATTACTTACAAATAGCTATACTCTATAGTGTAGATTATTATACACACCTAAGAATACAATATGAATGTCGATATTATGCTAAACACTGATTGTTCAACAAGCGGGAGCTCTCTTTCAAACCCAAGAACTGGAGCCTTGTCTAATATTTCACCTTTGCTGATCTTACATTTAATCAAGAAAATTGATTGTCTATCATGATTTGTCTATTATACCTTGCCAAATTTCATAATTAATTTAGATTGCTATGTGTTCATAATGAGCTAGAACTTTAATATGATTTATCTAATTGTATAGATATTGTCATCTCGTGCTTTTCTTGACCTTATCTCCAGATAATCTGACGTTTTGTGGGATTAATTGGTTGTTTTAAAATTATTGTGGAGATATATTATTTTGTTTATTTGGTTTTCTGTGTGTGTGTGTGCGTGTGAGTGTGTGTTTTAATCTGTACATTTTCGGTGGTAAAATGTCCCCTCCGCACGCAAGGTTCTCCAAAAATTGTTGGCTCGCTGTCACTCGTAAAAATCGAACGACTAATGGAGCGAAACGGGGACTGTTCAGTATATAGACCATCCTCGATAATATACGGCTAAAGTTAGAATAGACTATTGCCTACCATGAGCATGAATATGTTATTGACATTTTCTTAATCATATAATTACTCTGGATGCATGCACGTAATGAGTTAGTTAAGGAGAGAATATAGTTGTCTTAAAATTCATAATTATTTTTGTTTTGGTTTGCTCCCTAGGCTTCCATCAAATATAAAAACAAAAAATCAAGACCCCTCTTCGAGATAAATGTATGCATTTTTTCGGGAGAAAAATTTCCCAGCCGAAAGCTCTTTCATTCTAAATTGCACGCTTGCTATCGCTTGCGAAAAGCCACCGACACCAAAATGACACGAAAGGTCTCAAAAAAGCCAATCTAATGTGACGAATGTCTTACCATATCAAAATGTGGTTTAAAGATGAGGGAGGGCTACAGCATTTGTTAGAAAGTCTTGCAGAAATAGCATTCATTACCGAAAAAATATATATTGTGCACGACCAATGTGTTCACGAAACCTTAAGGGGAGGATTTCTGGACCCCCTTCTCCCTCATGCTTAGACCCATTAGTTTTAAATTTTTAAGACATTTGCTCTATTATTTTGGCGATTATAAGACTTTCCGTGCCACTCAAGAGTCAATAATTTTGTGGCGGGCGGCGGCGAGCCTGCAATTTAGAAGGAACCGGCCTTTGGCTGAAGTAATTTTCTGCCTAAGTGTGCAATAGTGCATACGCTAATTTAACAGGGTAGCCATGTTTAATTGTGTTCTATTTTTCTATTCTTCTCTTATATTTATTGTGTTAATCATGGTTTATTTTCTGATTCTTGAGCATGTTTTATTTGTTATTAATTCCTTATAGTTTCATTAGCTTTTGTCTCGTCTTGTGTTCTCATATATTGCATTGCATCTCTTATTGTGTACTTTCTTTCCTTCTTTTCTCCTCCCTCATTATATTTTCAATCTTGACCTGTGGCGCAATGGAAGTGCGTTTGACTCACAGTCGGAATGTCTTGGGTTCGATTATCGGGTATAGCGAGACAGATGGGCAGCCTCCCTAAATCCTATGCCTCTGTTCACCTAGCACTTAATGGGAACCTGAAGTTAGAGGTAATTTGTGACTGGGAAGTAAACTGTGGATACCATAATTATACAGCTAGCCCTTGAGTACTGTCGGCCAAATAAGTGATGTCGCGGCACCAAATATATTTTGATCAATAATTGCCATCAGCACTATCTAAGCTTTAATTAATCATTTCGAGTGAGATATACAAACATGTTCCTATCTTTACACACCCTATTCAACATCTGACAGACATTAATACAGCACACAACAAGCAAAACGTAATGACAGCGGAGACATAACTTATTTGGCCAACCGTACCAGGCTGGGTAACTCACCAGAGCTACCCCTTACAGGCTCCATAGGGTAATATGACACAGAGATGAACGTTGGGATCAAGTACACTTCATTCTTGTCCCTTCTTTTCTCCTCTTGCCCCAGTTATTCCCTGCTCTATTTTCTTGTGTTCTCTTGTCGTCCATTCTCTTTTATTATACTGTATTGTGTAATTACTTTACTATTCTTCTCATGTCTTATAGTTTGTTCTCATTGTTTAACCCTCAAATTGTGGCACACATAAATATACAGTACTTCATATGTAATTAAGGGTGGATGGTTCACTTTTTGGTTGATTTTGTTAATTTATCTATTTTTTATCTAGTTTAATCCCTAGACCTCTATCAAACTTAAAACAAACATCCGTTAGATCCCCCTTCTAGATTAATTTGTAAATTTTTCAGTAGAGAAATGTCTCTGCCGAAGGCCGCTTCTTCCAGAATTACAGGCTCACTATAGTTCGCCAGGAAATAAATTGACACCTAAATAGCACGAAAGGTCTTAACCCTTTGAGTACCAGCGATGCACGTTATGCGTCGCCTATGTATGTAACGCTAAACCCCAGCGACGCAATGGTTGCGTCCGCCTTAATTATTCTTGTCTTACGGCACCTAGAGAGTTCAAATTTGTATGGGAACTACTTTAGGATCCCACGGAACAATACAGGTGGTTGGCAACCCTCCAAGTCCAGCCGCGTGCATGTGGGCGCACGCGGGAGTGATTTTCCAGTATATTGCCTACCCATCACTCCATGTTAATTGTGACATTTTGCCGCCCCCCAGGACCCCTAAATGACCTAGGTGAGCATTTGTTTGTTGTTTTTCCTTCATTACTAACCCATCCCATGTGTTTAACAAAACAAACAAATTGACAAGGGGCTGGTCCCTCGTACATTTATTATATATCATATTTATAATTATATATCTGTGGGTAAATATTGACAAGGAAATGGGGCGGCAGGTCTTAAAATCGACAAACTAATGGGGCAAACATCTTAAAATATGAAAACTAATGGGGCTAAACACGAGGGAGAAGGCGACCTAGACAAATGGCCCACCTCTCCTTAAAAGGGCTATGCTGCGGGCGACGTACATAGACGTCTTGGTAGTACCAATTGAGTTTGTTCCACCAACGGGTCCCACTTGTTACCTCATGCTTCCAGGAGGTTTTAAGCTTGCCGCCCAAACATATATCAGTGTGCTTAGTGCATTGGTTGAAAAAGGCTGTGTGTACCCAAAAAAAAAGGTATTTTAGAAGCTGACAATCAACAAAAAACAGGGCCAATTCTCCATGTAATTGTTGCAGCTACATAGCAGGTACAAGTATGAGGTCTATGTTGTCTTAATTTCAACAACTCATACTCTCTTGTAACCTGGTCTAGTCTGGTCTGGTGATATTTCGAGAAGATGACCTTTACAACGGGCTCCCTTATTGGTGTTGCAAATATAGGATCGTGTATTTTTCTAGTTTTGTGAGATTTTTTTGTTTTGCCTCTTTGTCCACAATTGTTGAATGATTCGTTAATTTCTTCCTTATCTGTTTCTTCCTCAAATAAAAGCTTTATTCCAATTAAATTGATTTTATATGGTCTTTCAAATAATATATTTGCATTTCTTATATCTTGATATTATTCACAATGCAAAATCAAATGTTCTAAGTCTTCAACTGTTTCTTCACAAGCTATACACTTGGTATCCTGATCTGTGAATTGCTTCCTATCATTTAGCTGCAAAGTGTTAGATCTGCATCTGAAGAAGGTTATCGAGACTGGAGTATTGTCATAAAATGTTTCTTCTCTTATATCTCGCTTAGTTTCTTTGTACATTTGTACACTCAATTTGTATTCTAATTCTTGAATTCATTTCTCTGAGTATAATTAATTTATGTTTTTTTTTAATTTGCCCTTACTCATTTTTGTTTTGTATCTGCTTCGCTCATATATATGTTGTGGTATATGTTTTGTGGTATATGTTTTGTATTTCATTAATCCACTCATCTTTAACAAATTGTCTTATAATTTCCTCATATATTGATTTAATTACTGAATTTTCTCTCTAATTATTGTAATTAATCTTATTTTTCATTAATCTCGATGACATATCCGGAACACCTATATCTCCTCAGAGGATGCATGCTGGAGTGTGGATCGAGGTTCCTAGAATTAATCTGTATACTCTATTGTCTATTGTTTGTAATCTTTTTAATTCCGATTTAGTAAAATTCATAACTTGGTTGCCATATTAAGACCGCTGGTAGTGCCACAGTCCTCCAATATGCTTTTCCTATTAATATTTTGTTAAAGCTTTTTGCTATAATTGAGGGTACTTGCTTTACTAAAGTTTGTGCTTTTTCAATCATGTATTCCTTATGGAGAGTTCAAGCAATTTCACTATAGGTAGCGCCAGCGAACTTGACACTAATCTTGACCCCCTCAAAATTAATGAAAGCTATAGGGTTTATGCTTCCATCATTTGGGAAGAGTCCACCAGGAAATAGATGTGGATATTTATAGCCAATTTGCTCTAGGCCCTTCTGAGTTATAAAGAGGTTAGGGGGTCAAGATATTTGTCAAGTTCGTTGGCGCTACCTATACTACCGTCACCATTATCATTACTACGTTCATCAACATCAGTATTATCATCACCATATTATCATGAGAGAGAGAGAGAGAGAGAGATGGTCATTAGTGATATTGTATAACGCATTTTTTCACTTTGACCAGCATCATATAGTGTATATCACAATGTTTAAATAAAAACAAATTTGAGAGAGAAAATGAGAGTTACAAGTAGTTACACGGAATAGTTAGTATCTCAGGGACCTTGCGGTTCATTCCGAGGAGATTTTTTTTTTTTTTTTTTTTTTAAGAGACAATGAACGGAGGAAGGAAAAACACAGATCAAACAAAAAGGTCCATGTGCCTAAAGGCATCCTCCATTCATAAAATGTTTGTAACAACTGGATTTAAACATTTGTAGATTGTAAGTTTGTGGAAAGCAATTCGAGGGAAGTGAATTCCAAAGAGTAGTAGCTCTGGGGATAAATGAATTCTGATAAGCAGAAGTTCTGCATTGTGGAGGAGAAAGTGTAAATTCATGGGCGCTCTCAGCTGCCCTAGTTCTACGGGGAAAGATGTGGAGAGGTGGCACAATTGAAGCAAGTTCCTCAGAACAATTGCTGTGAAAATATCTGTAGAATAATGCAAGGGATGCAACGTTTCTTCGTATGGATAATGTAGGAAGGTCCTGTGTGATTGCAGGGTTATTGATTAATCTAATAGCTTTATTTTGAATTTTGTCCAACTGCCTCAATGCAACCACTCCACTTCCACCCCACAGAGGTGAACAGTAATCCATCTGAGAACGCACATGACTTTTATATATTACGGCCAACTGCTTGTCAGTGAAGAATTCTCGAACTCTGTACAGGAGTCCCAGTTTTTTAGAGGCATTCTTAGCAATGCTTCTAACATAATGTGTCCAGCTCAAGTTAGTAGTTAATGTTACACCGAGAATGTCAATACTAGGGAAGTGGGAATATTTACATCATTAAAAAATATATGGGAGTCAGTGAGATTCTGTCGGTTAGAAAATTGAATGTACTTGGTTTTCTGTGCATTAAAGGAAACTAGATTCTCTTGTCCCCATTCATTAATTCTAGAAAGGTCCTGGTTCAGAGAAATTGCAGTGTTTATTTTTGAATTTATAAGATCGGGTTGGGTGAAAGAATTGGTAAATGTGAAGGAACTGTGGAGTGTTGAGTCATCTGCGTAGGAATGTATTGGATTATGAGTGGTAGATATGAGATAATTGATATGAATGAGGAACAGAGTTGGGGCCAAAACTGATCCCTGGGGAACACCAGCATTTATTGAGTGAAATTGAGAATAAAGGCCATCTACCATTACACATATTTTTCTGTTATGAAGATAAGAAGAAATTAGTGGAACTAATGATGCAAGGCCGTAGTGTGACATCTTCGACAATAAGGATTGATGCCAGACTCTATCAAATGCCTTTGATATATCCAGTGCTATTGTATGTGTTTCACCATGTTGGTCTGTAGCTTGTTTGATTTGATGCGTAAGAAGACAAAGAATGTCTGCACTAAACTCATTACAGAGTGTGCAAAATACTATCTACTCTTTTCTTGAACTGCTCTACTGAAGAACTATTTACAACTTCGGAGGGAAGTTTGTTCCAGGTAGAACAGATCTTAATATGTGAAATTGTTTCCACAAATACTAGTGCTGAACCTTTTGAATTCTAATTTCCAGCCATTGTTGCGTGTTTTATTCATGTTGAGGCTAAACATTTTACTATAATCCACATTGTCAAACCCATTAAGTATTTTAAAAACTTATATGAGCTGACCTCGTAGTCTGCGTGTCTCCAACGGGAAGAGATCAAGAGCTCTCAACCGGTCCTCATAGCTCATTCTTCTAAGCAATGGAATAAGCTTTGAAGCCCTAGAGAGAAAGAGAGTGTGTGTGTGAGAGAGTGAGAGTCTATTTTTCTCTCTCACAGCCTAATGTGGACATTCTCCTATAGTAAGGTACCTGAAGATTAATTACCTCCTAATAATTTTAACGGACACTATTTGACTAAGACTATTCTCAGTATTCCAATATGTTTTATTTTATTTAACACACACACACATATATATATATTTTGTTTTTCTATGTGATTGAGGGAGGCAAAAGGCAGAACTGCCTATAGCGAGTGCCTCCCCCATAGTTGAAAGAGTGACAGGGCCAAAATCAAGGGACGTTCGAGCCAAAATGCCTGGACACACAGAGTTTGAAGCAATTTAAGTCATAGGAAGAGGGAAAGACTGATTCTGGGAGAGAGTTCCAGAGCTAAGCTGTTGAATAGAAGAAAGTCTGAGAGTAACATTTCACTCTTGGGTTGGAGAGTTGCACAGAGTAGGGGTGGGATTGTGTTGCAAGACGGGTACCACATGCCCTACGTAAAGGAGGTGGTATACGCTGGGAAAGCTCTGAGGAACACTGATTATTATAGTAGCGATAGAATAGCGAGAGAGATGCAACATTGCGGCGGAGAGAGAGAGATCGCAGAGAGTTGGTGAGTGGACGGGAGTTAATGATACGAAAGGCCTTCCTTTCAACTTTGTCTAAGAGAGCAGTGTGAGAGGAACCTCCCCACACATGTGAACAATACTCAATACAAGGACACACTATGCCCCTGTACAGAGCAAGAAGCTGTGCAGGGGGAAAGAACCCCCTAAGGCGGTTGAGCACACCCAGCTTCTGGGAGGCTGCCTTAGCAAGACTGGTAATATGGTCCTTCCAAATGAGAGCAGAAGAAAAAGAGACACCAAGAATATTGAGAAAAGATGAAGGATTGATTTTTGTATTGTTGAAGAATATGGGATAGTCCGCTGGGAGTTCCTTACGGGTAGATAGATGGAGAAATTGGGTTTTGGAAGCATTAAAGGTAACAAGGTTGTCTCTGCCCCAATTGGAGATAGTATTTAGATCAGAATTTAAGAGTTCTATGGCTTCATTACATTTGTCGTTGAGGGATTGCTGGCTGGGGCGTTCTGAAAAACTAATAGAGTAGTGTAAGGTTGAGTCATCTGCGTATGAATGGATGGGAATTGAGGTACAGTTGAGGAGATCATTTATAAAAATTAGAAAGAGAATAGGAGATAGGACAGATCCCTGATGAACACCGGAGTTTATAGGGTGAGGAAGTGAACGATGGCCGTCCACAACCGCGGCTATGGAACGGCCGGAAAGGAAATTAGAGACAAAGGCACAGATGAAGGGATGGAAACCGAAGGAGGGTAGTTTGGAAATTAAAGATTTGTGCCAGACTCTATCGAAGGCTTTCGATATGTCTAGTGCAATAGAAAAAGTCTCACCGAAGTCCCGAAAGGAGGATGACCAAGGTATGAAAGAAGATCACCCGTAGAGCGACCCTTAAGGAAGCCATACTGGCGATCTGAGAGCAGATTATGAGAAGAGAAATGCTTAAGAAATTTGGAAGCAAGAATAGTTTAAAAAAAAAAAAAAAAAAAAAAAAATATATATATATATATATATATATATATATATATATATATATATTGTTAAGGATTTAAGTCACATTTCCTGACCCATAATCCACGACATAAATTTAGATAGGAGAAATAAAGAATTGGAAAAGAAAAACAGTTGGAGGAATATATACAGTATAAGGCAAAAGTTCAAATTATCTAAATAAATAAGGAAAGTGAACAAATAATTAAGTTATAATTTGTTTCTTGGATTCGAACCCAGGATGCTCACACCGAAAATCAACACCTTATGCATCGCACCACGAAGACAGTTATCTGAGATTTGGTGTTTTGGGCTCTCCACAGATGGCTCTGTTCGACACGACCAGGTAGCGCCAAAAGTAAGCGAAAAACTCCTGTTTATTGGTGGATTACGACCATGCCGACTAGAACACACACACACACTACTTCATTATCAGAATGCAAGGAATGTTAGTATGCTCTACAACTATAATATATGTATAATCGAGTGATGCAAGTTTTACTCTTGCATAGGAATATAATCCGGATATTAATAATTAAATATTTAATAATGGTCAAACATAGCACTGTATGTAAGGCACACCGAGTATTCTAGCTTACTAGGGAAATGGTATATAGTTGATACAGTATACAACACTTTGTAAGTGAATGGTATATAGTGGATACAGTATACAACACTTTGTAAGTGAATGGTATATAGTGGATACAGTATACAACACTTTGTAAGTGAATGGTATATAGTGGATACAGTATACAACACTTTGTAAGTGAATGGTATATAGTGGATACAGTATACAACACTTTGTAAGTGAATGGTATATAGTGGATACAGTATACAACACTTTGTAAGTGAATGGTATATAGTGGATACAGTATACAACACTTTGTAAGTGAATGGTATATAGTGGATACAATATACAACACTTTGTAAGTGAATGGTATATAGTCGATACAGTATACAACACTTTGTAAGTGAATGGTATATAGTGGATACAGTATACAACACTTTGTAAGTGAATGGTATATAGTGGATACAGTATACAACACTTTGTAAGTGAATGGTTTATAGTGGATACAGTATACAACACTTTGTAAGTGAATGGTATATAGTGGATACAGTATACAACACTTTGTAAGTGAATGGTATATAGTGGATACAGTATACAACACTTTGTAAGTGAATGGTATATAGTGGATACAGTATACAACACTTTGTAAGTGAATGGTATATAGTGGATACAGTATACAACACTTTGTAAGTGAATGGTATATAGTGGATACAGTATACAACACTTTGTAAGTGAATGGTATATAGTGGATACAGTATACAACACTTTGTAAGTGAATGGTATATAGTGGATACAGTATACAACACTTTGTAAGTGAATGGTATATAGTGGATACAGTATACAACACTTTGTAAGTGAATGGTATATAGTGGATACAGTATACAACACTTTGTAAGTGAATGGTATATAGTGGATACAGTATACAACACTTTGTAAGTGAATGGTATATAGTGGATACAGTATACAACACTTTGTAAGTGAATGGTATATAGTGGATACAATATACAACACTTTGTAAGTGAATGGTATATAGTGGATACAGTATACAACACTTTGTAAGTGAATGGTATATAGTGGATACAGTATACAACACTTTGTAAGTGAATGGTATATAGTGGATACAGTATACAACACTTTGTAAGTGAATGCAACACAAATCTATAGCCTATTATAATTTAGTCATATATCATGTAGGAATTATATAATACAGTTAGTTTAGTCCAGGCTGGGAAATTAGGTATAGCTCGGCAGCCCGGACATGTTGCCGGGCTAGTGATTAGCAAGCTAGTCTGCCCGGCAGTTGCCCAGGGGACAAGTTATTTTTTGTATTACTATTTAAGTTGACGCTTCAATAACAAAAAAAATAGTTGTCATATAATATCAAATACTGATAGATAATTAACATACGAAAAAATTGATGCGGTGGGCAGGCGTTGAGTAAAACGGTGGGCCTTTAGTAAAACAGAGACCGACACTTCTCGCTGCGGTGACCCTTTAATAAACAGTGACGACGCAGCTGATCGATCGTAAATTTCGTAATGTTTTCGGCAGATATTATTAGTTCATCATATACTGTCAATATTGATTTCTCTTGGATGCAATAACATAAAGAAGTTCAATTAATGGATAAATATAACATAAAAGAGAAACATTGAATACAACTAGTTAGGCTCAAACAATGTAACCATGGCTTAAGATTTGTTGTTATTGCTGGGCCGTGAATTTCGTAATGTTGTGAACTTAAGAATTTACTTTGGGATAGTAAAGCTTGCTAAGCTTTTAGATGTTGTTGGTGGAAAACATTTGAAGATTGTAGGTGTTGGTCTGTGGTCATAGTGTTATACGATAATTAGTGTAAGCTCGTAGAAGGTGGTTGGTGGTAGCAGATTTTCATCGTCTGCACCTAGCCATGTCTCCCTTTCGCCGATTCTGGGGCGCATTTTTATTTTATTTTTTTCAGTTTTCCCCATTTTAATATTAATAATACTGATCTTCAAAAACTCGAACTTTTGGGATTTTCAAATTATCGGAATTTTGCTATAATAGACAATTTGACAGACACGAATCTTCGTTAATCAATATTGTGGTTTCCCATATACTCACTCACTCACTCTCACTCTCTCTATCTCTCTCTCTCTCTCTCTAGTTTGTATTAATAATGAACACTATTATATTTCTGAATTAGCCTATGTCTTTTTTGTCTACATAGACTAAGACTGCCTGTTCCAAGAAATGTCGTCTAAAATTGTTTTTCCTCCGTATTCAATTTATTGTCAACCAAAAAGGTTAGCAGTAAGATTATCATTTATTGATTATTTGAAAATATATATTTACGTATTAGTTTGCCTCATTTAACAATAATCAAGATTGAAGCATTGTAAATATCAATGAAGGCTATGGGGATGAAGCATAAGGAGAAATATATACCTTTTAGCTTTATTTCACATTTCTTTTGGCAGTCTTCAATTAGCTTTCATAATTTTCATGCACAGATGACCACGAAAGAGAACAGGGACATGAGGAAGAAATTATAGAAGTTATATGGTTAGGATAGCTTAGATAGGGCTATTTTAAGGTGAGCATTACAATACTATACAATTGTTTTGGGTTGACCAAGATAGGTTAGGGGGTAGCTTTGGCTGTAAATTAAAATCGTTCATGAAATGGTAAAATATGATCTAATATGTTAAGGATATGATAGCCGAATAAGTAAGACAAATTCGAAAAAAATAAGTCGAATATTCACAAATTTCTGTCAAACTAAATTCCAATAAAAACAAAAATGAAACAACTTGTGTTAAACCAATAGTCCAATACGTAGTGTTCATTATCAAAAGGGACTTAAGAACATAAGAAATCGGAACTCTACATAAAGCTGACCGGCCCACACGAGGTAGATCCCATTTACACCCAGCCCATATCATTCATATGACTATCCAGTTTGCTTTTGAAATATCCTACCGTTCCTTAGCTAATCGCTACACTAGACAATCTATTCCACATATCCACAACCTTGTTTCCCAACCAATGCTTACTACATATTTTCTAAAACAGAACCTATCCAATTTGAAGCCATTTGAACAGGTTATCTCTCCGATATTAAGCTTCATCGTCTTAGTGAAGTAGCAGCCGGCTGAATCTCGCAAACATTTTGTTTAACTAATATCAAAATAGTTATGAAATAACCATTTTCCTCTCCTGCTTTACTAACACTTATTAACCCTTAACTGGCGGCGCGCAACATATGTCGAGTGAAAGAAATTTGGACTATGTGGCGGTTCACAACTTATGTCGTGTGCCATTTTCAGCACGTAATGTTGCTGAGAGAGAGAGATATGTGGTGGCAGGAGAGTAGCAAGCGTATGACTGCTCCAGACCACCGCGGCGGACCTACTGACATGAATCCCACCCTCCCCCACCCTCACACACTCGCTACACAGGGAATTATGTAGGGAAACTACCTAATTACATGGTTTTTGCACTCGTGTTGCGCGATCATTGCAAGAAAACTAGCGGTCGTACAAGGATGGTTGGTGTGTCATTGGAAAGCTCTGTGTATGCCCTTTCAGGGATAAATACTTGTTTTACGCTCTGGGTCTTATTTAGGCATGAAAATGATCACATAAACAACCCTATTTAGGGTAAAAACACCCCGCTGGGCGGTACATAATAATAAATTACCGCCTAGGCCGCTTGTTAGGTGTTAAGCTAGTTTAAAGATAATGATATGCATGTCTTCATGATAATTGTTTCACCCTAATATATTAATTATTTGCATTCAAGAACTGAGATTCAAGAGGAAGAAATTGAGGACAAGATTACTTACAGTACGATACAAAGAGTGAAAGAAAAATATATAAGGACTAGTAAGAGAATCAGTAGTCTGCCCCTCATCCCATATGAAAGCCAATCGATGATGACAATGCACTAGTTTCAGGTTCATGAGAAAAATGAAGACGTAAAACTGCGCAAGAATAGACTTTAAACAAATCATGTAGGGGCAGGAAGTTGAAGATAAGATTAGGTGGGAGAAGGTACATTTACTGAGAATAGACTTTAACAAAATCATGTAGGGGAATATATAATATACCCTGGGGGTAAGGGATTATTAGAATATGCCCCACGTGCCTTCTGCGTATCGTAAGAGGCGACTAAAGAGGTTGGGTCGGTGGGCTTGCAACCTCCACCCGTGAAAGATACGTAGCAATGACAAACGAACAATCAGCCTCGGATGCGGATGGACCCTGTGTTGACAAACCCCGACCGACTATGGACAAGTTTACGGACATTCTAAGAATAGGTACATGGAACGTGAGTGGCATGAATGATGGCACAGAGGAGAGAGAGGTCATGGAAGTGTTAGTGAATGCCAGGCTGGATGTATGTGGAATGACTGAGACCAAATGGAAGGGTACAGATGTGAGAGAGTGCGAGTGTGGAATGGGTGTGTGTGATGGAGTGAGTGAAGGAGCAGTGAGAGAAGGTGCGTGTTTGTTTGTGAGTAACAAATGGAAGGAGCGTGTGAGAGAATATGGGTCTGTGGGTTCAAGGATTGTATGGGTGAGAATGAAAGTAACAATGCAAACGTGGGTGATTGTGTGTGTGTATGCTCCGACAGAGGATAAACTTGTAAGAGAGAATGAGGAGTTCTGGGTGAATGTGGAGTCGTGCCTGGATAAGTTTGACAAGAACGAACAAATATTTCTGATTGGGGATATGAATGGTAAGGTGGGTGACAGGAAAGTTGATGGAGTGGTGGGAGGGTGGGGGATACCGTCAGAGGTGAATGGGAATGGTAGTGCACTTGTGGACGTATGTGTGGGGAGGAGGATGTGGATAGCCAACACCTTCTTTCGACACAGAATGATACACAGGTACACATGGAAAGAGGTGTGGACGATGAAGGATAAGGAGTTGGTGGAACGTAAGTCACTGATTGATTATATATGTGTGGATGAACGAATGAAGAAATCTGTGCTGGATGCTAGGGTGTGTAGGGGTATTGGAGGGGGTCTGTCTGATCATTATGTAGTAGTAGCTAAAATTAGGATACAAAAGAAGTGGGTGAGGAGAGCTGGAGGGAGGCGAGAGGAAGGTGGAATGGTGAGGAGGGTGGAGAGGCTACAGGAGGAGGAAATCAGGGAAGAGTGCAGGAGAGCAGTAGAAAGACGACTAGGTGGGTTCGACCTGGAAGATATGGAGGAAGTGGAAGAGATGAGCAAGGTGTTTAAGTTAGAGATCTGTGCAGCATGTGAGGAGGTGTGTGGAGTGAGGAGAAGAAGGAGGGGAGTTAATGATACAGCATGGTGGACAGAGGAGGTAAAAATAGCTGTGGAAGACAAGAAAAAAGCGTATAGAGAGTGGTTGGGTAGTAGAGGGAATGAAGATTTGGAGAGGCAGAAACGAGCGAGGTACGTGGAGAGAAAGAGAGTGGTGAAGAGAGTAGTGAAGGAAAGTAAAAGAAGAGTAGATGAGGAATTTGGAAGGAATCTGAGTGTAAAATGGAGGGAGTGTAAGAAACTGTTCCGGAAAGAAGTCAAGAAAGTTAGGGAAGGTAGCAAGGGAAATAGTAAGGGTGTGAAAGATAAGAATGGGAGAATGCTAGTCGAGAAGCAAGAGAGAGTCGAAAGATGGAGGGAGAACTTCAACGAGTTGTTAAATGTAAGGAATGAAGAGCCAGCAAACATAGTTGGATATGGTATGGGAGGGAGAAGAAGAGAAGTAGTGGAGGAGGAGGTGGGGATCAGGTAGTCAGAAGTGTGGGAAGCCATGAAACTATGATAGAGTGGATAGAGTACTTAGAATATATGGAGTAGATGGCAAGTTGCTGAAAGCAGTGAAGAGCATGTATGAGGGTGCAAAAGTGGCAGTACGTGTGGAGAATGAGCAGAGCGAGTTCCTTGACCTGAATGTTGGGTTGAAACGGGTGTGTGATGTCCCCGTGGTTGTTTACTGTATAGGCTATATGGATGGAGTCATGAAATAAATACTAGGAAGAGCAGTGGATGTTGGTGTATCGCTAAAAAAGGGAGGGAAATGAGTGGAAGCTGCCAATACTGCTGTTTGCGGATAATACAGTTCTGATGAGCGATAATGAATGGGAGTTACAGGGTCTGGTAAATGAGTTTGGAACAGTGTGCGAAAAACGGAATTTGAAGGTAAATACGGGGAAGAGCAAGGTTATGGTCTTCGAAAGGGGTGAAGTCACGGAGTGTGAGGTGAAGTTGAACGGTTAGGCTATGGAGATCGTCAACTCTTTTAAGTATCTGGGCAGTGTGTTGAGTAAAGATGGGAGTGTGGATGAAGAAGTGCGGGAGAGGGTACAACAGGGGAAGAGGGTTGTAGGAACGCTGAAAGCAGTAACAAGAAATAGGGTGGTCAGTATGGAAGTGAAGAAGACCTTGCATGACGGTGTGGTAATCCCGACACTGACTTAAGAAAGCGAAGCATGGACGTTGGTTGAGAGACTCAAACCAAGAGTGAGAGCGGTGGAAATGAGTTACTTAAGAAGTGTGTGCAGAGTTACATGGAGGGATAGACAGACGAATGAGGAAGTAAGAAGGAGGTGTGATGTGGAGGTAGATGTGCTGGAAAGTGTGAAAAGGAACAAGTTGAGATGGTTCGGCCATATGGAATGTACGGAAAGCGAGAGAATGACTAAGAGGGTGTACGAGAACGAGGTGGAAGGACAGAGAGGGAGAGAGGAGAGAGGTGGGATGAGAGTATATGGAAGGATGAAGGAAGGGCTGGTTGGGAGGAGGGGCGTCGACTGATTGGGAACAAAAGTGCATGGGGACGGCTCGTTCGTGGCCTACCCTTCGGGGATCACGGCGTCAGGCAATAGATAGATAGATAGATGTAGGGGAAGGAAGTTGAAGATAAGATTAGGTGAGAGAAGGTATATTTACTGAGAATATCCTATCACACTATGCACACAGTATAACGAGAGATCAATGCTTACAAGGGAAAATTTGAAATGTAATTTTAGTGCTAATGGTTTTGACAGTAAAAGTGTCAAGGAGTCAATGCTTATATGAAGTTCTGCAAAACTTATATTTAAGGATAGTCTGAGGCCCTGATAAAGAAAGATGGCCTGACAATACAAAACAATAAGGCAAGATTGAAATGTTAGAACATAAATATATTATTAGAGACACTTGAGAACTTATCACTTGGTGACAAAATAAAGCCATACCAAAGGTCCTCTGAAAAGAGAATCTGGTTATATGCAATATATTTTATATTGGAGTTAGGGGATAAACTGGTAGTATCGTAAATCAAGGAAGAAAGAGGAAAGAGAGTGGATTTTTTTTGTTTAAACTGAAGAGCCCTGAGCATCCCAGAATAGGAGAGGTTTAAGATAGGTAAATAAATGGAAACCTTCATTGTCCTCTTCTTAGTTTCAATGTTTTACCATCAACGTGCTGTACCAAAAACTCTTGATATTTCCATACATTAGTAATGCATGAAGTTTCCCAAAATTCAATAAGTAGTGTGGATATAACATCCAATTTATAGAACCTGGTGGCATGTTTGTGACTGTATGAGGTACTTACCGAGTGAAATTCCTTACGATGTATCAGGGCAAGTAAAAAATGTGTCAGGGCAAGTGAAAAGACTGTCAGGGCAAGTAAAGTTCAGAAGTCACTAGCCCGGGGCAAGTAGATCCGCAACACTAATTTCCCAGCCTGTAGTTTGCACCAAAAATAAAATGAAATATAATATACCTAGTGAATAGTGGCAATACTATGACTTTTTGCTAAAGAAATCTACTCAACTTGATCATGCCGTGACCTATTCCTGTATCTGATTATTTCTCAAACATAACCCAACTCCTCCGTGATTGGTGGCAAGCAGATTGGACGCCCATGACAAATAACAATCTACACTTCCCTGGAAGTGTTCTTTCCATGGTAATAGAAGATAGGAGACTGTCTTGGTTCGCCTGAGACTAGGCCAGTGGGGCAGATAAGTGAAACAATCGTTCAAATGGTGATACAAGCACCAAATTTGGCATGGATATCCTCCAGAGGCTATAATTTAAGACGAAATTGTTAGCCAGCTGAAAATGCCATTTTTCAAAATGGCCACCAATGCGATAATGTTTTGACATGACATTTGACACAGATGTCCAACGTGAATGATATTGGTACCAATTATAATGTTATTTTTCATGCAGAAAACAATGTTATCATTCGTTATTGTCTCAGAATCTTATTATCCACTGAAAAATGCAAGATGGCCACTAAATTTTGTATTTTGTCTCTAACAAATGGTCTCATAGTGCTTTTGAGCTTTACTTTTGATATCTTAATGGATTTACTGGGGTTAAAAATATAGGAATCAACACCAATATCATTCATATCGGACATACTGATCAAATTGTGCATCACAATGTGTATTTTCATGAACTCACTGGCAGCCATCTTGCATTTTTAAGTGGTTTATAAGAGTGTGAGATATTTAAGAATGATGGCATCGTTTCCAGCATAGTAAATAACATTATAATTGGTACCAATATCTTTTATGTTGGACATCTGTGTCAAATGTCATGTCAAAACGTTATTGCATTGGCGGCCATCTTGAAAAATGGCACCCATCTTGGATTTTCTGGTGGCTAACATTTTGTTCTTAAAATATAGCCTCTCGCAGATATTCATGCCAAATTTGGTGCTTGTATCATCATTTGAACGATTCAAGGTAAAATCTGCACTTATCCGCCCCACTGCCCGATGCTATTTTGTATATGTGTAGCATTTTGCATAATTGACCTAATTAGCATATTAATTAGGTATACTAACCAAATACGGAATATCTTGATAGAAACGCAACATATAGACTTCAACATAATATCCAGAACTGTTTTCAACCCCAAGGAATCCAAATAACATGGTTTTAATGTCCTAAAATCCCTCCAACTATCCAAAATCCAATATAGCCACCATGGATAACTAAATAAACCCTAAAATCACCCAAACTCAGAAATTGTTAAAGACACAATTTTTATTTTGATGAACACATACAACTCGGAAAGCAAAACTGTTACTGCACCTGTTAAAAAAAAAAAAAAAAAAAAAACAGAGGGGAAAAGAGGCGATAGTTGGATAAACAAGATCGACAGAAGATCCTAGACAAACTTCAAAAGTACTCTCACCCACTTACTATTGACTCTACACCCCTGTACAATATCCTTTATGGACAAGTGGCATCAGCCAATGAGGTAAATTTGCATGATGCCCTCAAAATTGGACAAGGACTGATAACGAAATGCATGGCATCCCTTCCGGGTGGTTTCCACAATCCAATTATATCTAAAGTAAAAACCATACGGCTGCTGAAACGGTGAGTGAAAGTGAAACATATAACTGTCTATAACCTGGAAGCCATGTTTGCTCGTCTTCTGATAGTCGGACAGAAGAGGAATCTTGAGTTGTCCACTGTGTTTTATCATGAGCTATGCCTTGTGCCTCCATCACTTATCGATAAGTAAGGCTTTCTAAGGAAAGGAAATCAATCTATACTTGTTAAACATCTTAGCGTCACCATACGAAACCCCCCTCCTCCAAAGACTGTTGGTGGATGCCTCTCAGCTGCTTTACCACATTGTCTGGCCATCTTCAGGTACAGTGGGTAATCTTGCTACAGGAATGAAATCTCACCACATCAATTACAAAGAAACCTAAACCTATTTTATCTTGGATCGCCATGAAGGAATCAGTGCAAAGGATCACGAGAGGCATAGCAGAGCTGGAGAGGGATCCACTATATATCAACTAACTTTGAATTCACCTCTGGCTGGTCGAGATGCCATAATGAAAAACAAGGACAACAAAAAGCAGCTCTCACAGCTACTCTGCACTCATGATCGTGGTAACAGCATTGAACTTGTGAGCCAAAACTTCAGTATAACGTGTCTGCTGTCGATCTTGTTTGTCCAATTTTTTTTTTTTTTTTTTTCTATATGAGTGAGGGAGGCAAAAGGCAGAACTGCCTATAGCGAGTGCCTCCCCCATAGTTGAAAGAGTGACAGGGCCAAAATCAAGGGACGTTCGAGTCAAAATGCCTGGACACACAGAGTTTGAAGTAATTTAAGTCATAGGAAGAGGGAAAGACTGATTCTGGGAGAGAGTTCCAGAGCTAAGCTGTTGAATAGAAGAAAGTCTGAGAGTAACGTTTCACTCTTGGGTTGGAGAGTTGCACAGAGTAGGGGTGGGATTGTGTTGCAAGACGGGTACCACGTGTCCTACGTAAAGGAAGTGGTATACACTGGGAAAGCTCTGAGGAACACTGATTATTATAGTAGCGATAGAATAGCGAGAGATGCAACATTGCGGCAAAAAGAGAGAGATTGCAGAGAGTTGGTGAGTGGACGGGAGTTAATGATATGAAAGGCCTTCCTTTCAATTTTGTCTAGGAGAGCGGTGTGAGAGGAACCTCCCCACACATGTGAACAATACTCAATACAAGGACGCACTATGCCCCTGTACAGAGCAAGAAGCTGTGCAGGGGTAAAGAACCCCCTAAGGCAGTTGAACACACCCTGCTTCTGGGAGGCTGCCTTAGCAAGACTGGTAACATGGTCCTTCCAACTGAGAGCAGAAGAAAAAGAGACACCAAGAATATTTAGAGAAGATGAAGGATTGATTTTTGTATTGTTGAAGAATAAGGGATAGTCCGCATGGAGTTCCTGACGGGTAGATAGATGGAGAAATTGGGTTTTGGAAGCATTAAAGGTAACAAGGTTATCTCTGCCCCAATTGGAGATAGTAGTTAGATCAGAATTTAAGTGTTTTATGGCTTCATTACGTTTGTCGTTGAGGAATTGCTGGCTTGGGCGTTCTGAAAAACTAATGGAGTAGTGTAAGGTTGAGTCGTCTGCGCATGAATGGATGGGAGTTGAGGTACAGTTGAGAAGGTCATTTATAAAAATTAGAAAGAGATTAGGAGATAGGACAGATCCTTGAGGAACACCGGAGTTTATAAGGTGAGGAAGTGAGCAATGGCCGTTCACATCCGCAGCTATGGAACAGCCGGAGAGGAAATTAGAGACAAAGGCACAGATGGAGGGATAGAAACCGAAGGAAGGTAGTTTGGAAATTAAAGATTTGTGCCAGACTCTATCGAAGGCTTTCGATATGTCTAGTGCAATAGAAAAAGTCTCACCGAAGTCCCAAAAGGAGGATGACCAAGAGTTAGTAAGATATGAAAGAAGATCACCACTAGAGCGACCCTTAAAGGCGGGGGCACATGGGTTGAGATAAACATGGAATGATAATCGCCAAGCTGTACATAATTATCCTGCAAAATGCAATGGCACTGAAATAATGATTAACAATGGTATAAAGGATTCTGTGGATCGTCTATACCGGGCCTGTGACGTCACAAGAGTGTAAGTCCACCATCCAGTCCAGGATGAGGATACTGGTGTGACGTCACTATGACTTCACAGGCCCGGTATAGACGATCCGCAAACTCCTTTATACCATTGTTAATAATTATTTCAGTGACATTGCATTTTACAGGATAATTCTATGCAGGTTGGTGATTATTTTTCCATGTTTACCTCAACCCATGCACCCCCACCTTTAAGGAAGCCATACTGGCGATCTGAGAGCAGATTATGAGAAGAGAAATGCTTAAGAAATTTGGAAGCAAGAATAGTTTCCAAAACTTTAGAAACACAAGAGATGAGAGCAATTGGACGATAGTTGGAGGGTTGAGAGGGGTCACCCTTCTTTGGGACAGGTTGAATGAGAGCAAACTTCCAGCATGAAGGGAAGACGTTAGAGGATAGACAGAGACGAAAGAGTTTGCCTAGTCAGGGAGTCAGCACGGAAGCACAGTTTTTTAGTACAACAGGAGGAACACCGTCCGGACCGTACACCTTATTAGTATTAAGCCCAGAGAGGGTAGAAAGTATATCTTTAGAAGAGATTAGGATATTAGGCATAAGTAAGAGAGAGGAGGGTAGAGAGGGAGGAATAGCACCGGAATCATCCAAGGTGTAGTTTCTAGCAAAAGTTTGAGCGAAGAGTTTAGCTTTGTCAGAGGAAGAAGTGATGGTTAACATCAGAGTGGGAAAGGGGAGGGAAAGACGAGGAAGAGAAATTGTTGGAGAGGTTTTTGGCTAGATGCCAGAAAGCTAAGGAAGAGCTAGAGTTGGATAGTTAAGTGCATTTATTATTGATGAAAGAGTGCTTGGCAAGTTGAAGAACAGATTTGGCTTGATTCCGGGCAGAAACATAGGAAGAATGAGAGTCATGAGTTTTAAGACGTCGGTACCGTTTGAATGCTTCCTCCTTATCGCCTCTTTTCCCCTCTTTTTTGTTTGTGTTTAACAGGTGCAGTAGCAGTTTTACTTTCCGAGTTGTAAGTGTTTATCAAAATACAAATTGTATCTTTAACAATTTCTGAGTTTGGGTGATTTTAGGATTTATTTAGTTATCCATGGTGGCTATATTGGATTCTGGATAGTTGGAGGGATTATAGGATATTAAAACCATGTTATTTGGATTCCTTGGGGTCGAAAACAGGTCTGAATATTATGTTGAAGTCTATATGTTGCGTTTCTATCAAGATATTCCGTATTTGGTTATTATACCTAATTAATATGCTAATTAGGTCAATTATGCAAAATGCTACAGATGCAAAATAGCATCCGGCCGTTTCTGAGTCCTTAAGACCCATACATTGCATTTCTACCATAACACTTTACAGTACTCAAAATGTCTAGGTTCACTATTGGACATAAGGAGTGGCTAGTAGTCTAAGAGAGAGAGATAGAGAGAGAGTCAGGTAAAGGGAGAGAGGGGTAGTGGGAGGTGGAGGAAGGGAGGGATAGTGGGAGGTAGAGGGAGGAAGGGGGTAGTGGGAGGTGGAGGGAGGGAGCGGTAGTTGTAAGTGGAGGGAGGGAGGGGGTAATAAGAGGTGGAAGGACGGAGGGGGTAGTGAGAGGTGGACGGAGGGAGGGGGTAGTGGGAGGTGAAGAGAGGGAGAGATAATGGGAGAGAGGCTTGCAGGATTTTGGGGGTAGTCTTTACATCTTGAGATTAAGAAGATTCCTCTCGTGTAACAAGATGTGCATTATTAGGCAGCATACTACAACAGGAATAGGGACACATTTTGTAATGGGTAATTAACTGGGTAAGTTGCCCTGTTTAGTGGAGAGATATTTTCGATTTCATATAATCGGAAAGTTAAAAACAAGTATTATATAAAATTAATACAACATTTATTTTGTAAGCCAATAATCTTAACATGGTAGAATATACAGCCTACTATCATTCAGATGTATTTACTGGTAAAGAAAGAATGCTTGATCTGCCAAGTAAAGCTTACATAACTAGAACACCTAACACAAATAATTGTGTCAAGGAGTTCTCGAGGGCACTGGATTTAATGTGGAGGAGATGGGTTATGAAACCTTGCATAAAATAGTTACTATGAACAGTTATTCAATATTATCAAATACTGACGAGGCCCGATGATTACCAAATATCTACACAATTAGAGGTATGCTGTTTAATATATAGTATTATATACAATTATAGTATTATATACAATATCTACACAATTAGAGGTATGCCGTTTAATATGTAGTATTATATACAATTATAGTATTATATACAATATCTACACAAATAAGGTATGCTGTTCAATATATAGTATTATATACAATTAATTTTTTTTTTTTTTTTTTTTTTTTTTTTTTTTGTACGCATATACTGTAAATAGCTTAACTACATTATTACAACCCGGGAAGTTGCTTAAACTTTTCGGTAATCCCTAAATCAATGTCACGCCATATTTTATCTATTATCTGTTATTATACATCATTAGAAAGTATTCATGGAAGAAAAGGGTTTAATAAGACCTAGTTTGACCTATGCATCATTGGATGTTTACGTTATCTCCCTACGCCCAAAGTAACAAAAGAGCTATAGTTCTTTTCTCCTTGCTTTGGAGTGTTTCATAGAATTTCACTCTCCTCCATAAAGATATGAGATATAGATGGAATGGGAATAACATATGGAATTTGTTTATTACACTACAATCAAACTCTGTTGAAGGAGGTATAGAATAGTGAAACATATTAACGTTTGTAGTTGTATTTATTTAATAATAAAAAACGTCGTCGCAATGGTCGAAGAATGGTGTGATACAGGCCAAGGTTGGGCGGAGGGATCTCTAACACGATTTTTCTGTATGGAGTGATGGAATTAGATATCGCAATATTGCTTTAATACAGTATATATATATATATATAATGTATACTAATATTATTATAGGTAATCCTTTATTTGTTTCCTTCTATTGTTCCTCGACATTATATTAATATCATATATTTTATATTTTAATTAATGTTATGTTACACCACGTTGTCATTCCTATGAACCATACCATATTCAGTTACATTATTTGTGTTGCATTGTTAGTATCTTAATCTCAATTTTATATTCATATTATTGGCGCTAGCAATACTGTCATTTAACGACCTATACTATACACACCCATTATTGGTTATATTATTCGCATGAATAAACTACTGTATATAGGAATATATACCTATATATTACCTATAAAGGAAAATGACACACACCACTTCTAACTCTGAAATGTGTGCCTGTTACATCTGTTATGGATACCCAGGCCATTTATGCTTCCTTTTAGCATTTATATTCCATACATTCAAATAATGAAGTAGTGAGTATGTGTGTGTGTTCTAGTTGGCATGATTGTAATTCACCAATAAACAGGAATTTTCTCGCTTACTGTTGGCGATACCTGGTCGTGTCGAACAGAGTACACTGTTCACAGAGTACACAGAGAACACTGTGGAGAGCCAAAAACACCATATCTCGGATTGCTTCGAATACCGCCGTCAGAGGGCACTAATGGATGGCTGAAGATCCATACCACGACTTTACTGTAGTCCCAGACTGTACATAAAAAACTTTAATTCTATGTAATGAGACAACAGTAACACCATGGATCATACAAAATATAAATATATGTTTCCTAGCCCTGATTTCTGTCCCAAAACAGCCTTAACATTCCTATAATCTAAAGGTGATTCACTGTTTTCCCAACAATCACTTAGAACCCCTAAAACGTCTGCTTTAACTTAGAGGATCAAGAATATCCAGGGCAGGAGGTCTTCATGGCGTATCCACTGACGTCTCACCACACCCACTCCAAGACAAAGTCTGACTTTCCTCTACCACCACCAAACTTACAACGCTTTGGTTTTACAATATTTCACATTATCTCAGTTTCGAGACAACAAAACCTTTAATATTAAATCAACCCACATGAAACAAGGTAACTCAAATCTTAAACTTGCAATCTTAGGAAACGGTTGAGCTTAATGCTATAGACTGTACAAATCTAATTATAGCTATACGAAACCTAAATGATCTCACTTAGGCAATACATCTTAAATCATACAGAAATGCTTCCATATACCTTTGAGACCTCAATTCTCTTATTCAAGTATTATAAACCATAATCTAATGCTCACACCAATCAGTTACAGAAACAAAATAATATGAAGAAACAATTCAAGTATATAAAATTAACCATCAATACAGGATTCGAATCAAACACTGTAGTATAACAAACTTCCACTAAGCATTACAAAAATATGATAAACAAATTGTTAACCCCTCAAGCCACCATGACTCATTTCTTTACAGTATTCCGGTTAATTCCAGACTACTTCACTCAGACTAGGAAGAACATAATATTATAGAAGTCAGAGGGACAACTGATACAGCCTCGACCAGAGAAAGTATAAGGGAGATAAGAAACTTCCTATGCCTCCCATTAAAATAAATGACACCATAGATAGTGGTGTCTGGCATCGATTTGAGGCTGCAACCAACGCCATCTAGTATATGGACGCGGTACTAATATGCATGAACAAAATCTAGGGGATTTGTCTTCATACTTCACACAGCTACTGTATTCAATATTGATCGTTTACTTTAGGCTAAGCAATCCTCCCTACACACTTTACTAATGTCAGAATCGCCACTGCTATATAACATACCAAATGATAGTACCGTATCATTGTTTGTTCGTTGTGAAAATATTTACCAACTTAATGGTTTCATTACCTCTACTATAATAAGTCTATTACTTTACCATGATATACACGATGCTAGGCCTCTAGTCCGGTCGAAACTACATTTTCACAGTTATATGATTATCAAGCGTTGCTCAGGTTGATTCTACGCATTTGAATATGGCATTTACAAAGACATTTTCTATTCATTAATGACTGTAAGAGGAATGAACACATTAAAATAATTTAGAAATGTTTATTCCCTATCATGATGTAGTTTATAGAGAGGCCTTCCTTAGAGTTAAGGCCCCATTAATTACTCCTTCCATTCATCTATCCATAGCGTATGATAGCGCAGTTGGAAAGTGTGTACATGCTTAGATTGATATGCAGGATTCGAAACTGCATAATATATCGTAGGCTTGTCCACCATTCTTAACTGTTTTCGTAGCGCAATGGATAAATGCACCGAATTTCGGTGTGAGCATCCTAGGTTCGAATCCCTGGACTGCCACATGTATTTGTGGATTTCTTTAATTGAGTTTAGGAGTAAAGTCAGTTGGTGGAGGGAACATAATAATTCATTCAGGCTCAGGGGTAGTTTATAGAGAGGCCTTCCTTAGGGTTAAGGCTCCATTAATTACTCCTTCCATTCATCTATCCATAGCCTATGATAGCGCAGTTGGAAAGTGTGTACATGCTTAGATTGATATGCAGGATTCGAAACTGCATAATAAATCGTAGGCTTGTCCACCATTCTTAACTGTCTTCGTAGCGCAATGGATAAATGCACTGAATTTCGGTGTGAGCATCCTAGGTTCGAATCCCTGGACTGCCACATGCATTTGTTGATTTCATTAATTGAGTTAAGGAGTTGTTGTTGTTGCTGTTCCCCAAGCTGCCTGGCCGAACAGCCCCAAGGCCCCGAGCAAGGCCAAGGCCACAACCGAGTGCCCCCACAGAACCCTCCCTGCCGACCACAATAAAGCCTGGGTGACCGAAGCCACTCCATGGCGGGGAGCTGGGGAGGGTGAGGAAACGCCCGGGAAACCAAAGCCCCACCCAGGGCCCTGTGCCCCTCAGCAATTATGAAGAGAAAGTTGAGGGGCAAAGGAATAATGTGACGCTTTGGCTTCCAATCTTGGTAGATTGGGAGGTCAATCCACGGAAGAGACGCCGTCACTTGAGATCTAGAAATTATATAAGTAAAAGGAACAGTCAGAGTAAGCTATGGGTATGGCAGAGATCGCTCAGTTCTCACTCTGATAGACCAGCCCATCACCACATGATGTTAAGGAGTAAAGTCGCTTGGTGGAGGTAACATAATAATTCAACATTAGCTGCGAAAATTTAATTTTGGACTGACAAAGTATGTATTGTAGTGACCTGCAATGAAATAACATATTCATATAAAGCGACAAATAACATTATATTGAAATTGTAGCCTATAGGATTGAGTTGGTTTACATCAGAGTATTGTGATAATGTTATATAATGTATGCACATAATCAAATTAACCCATATTATATCAATAGTATATCAATTATGTCAAGCTTGGGTGATTATCTTTAAACTTGACATTAAAATGTTGTTAGTTATTGTGTATTTGGTCATTAAATATTCAACGAGGTAAGATAATATAAATAGTTTAATGTCCTCACATTAAGCAATTGAAATTAACCACAACTAATACTTTATAATTTACGTATAATGTCTGTAATGGGCATATATAATCACGAAACATATCCTAATCATCTGTGAGCACAATTATAGTATAACCCACAACAGACTGCATTATTATGCTATAGGCCTATCTTGCGTTTAACACATCATTAAAAGTAGTTTAATGTCGGATCCCTATTATAAAATGGTTCAGGATAATAACACATAATACATAAGTACTGTTCTGTTTATTTAGAATAGTTTATGGATATATGATGTATGAACTCCTCAGATGAACACTGTCAAAATTAGGAGGCTTCATTAGAGTAGATATCGTTCAGTTATTTATTTCACTGTATATCTTTATATTTCTTTTGACTTCGATTGAGGGTTTGTTTAGCCTAGGAGTTTTTGCTAGTTGGTACAGTACCTCAGTTCAGTCTGTGACCCCTCACGGATAACATGGGTATCTAAGGTAAACTTATATTTATTCTAATCAATAATGTATAAGTAGAATATTACCACGTATTGTATATTTTCAATTTAGTTATTGGATACATTCATTCTTGGTTCTTTCTATGTTTTTGGATATTTTGACTTTGGCAATTTTGTATTTCAGTCGGTAATTTTCAATATTTTCTTCTCTAAATTAATTATGATGTATTAATTTAACCTTTGTTTAATCGTGTATTTTATAATTAACGATAATCTAATATACATAAGATCCAATTAATTATATTTATATGTAAAAAAAATCAAATTTTTTCATTCTAGGATCACTACAAGTCACCTGATGATGGACGAGACGTCCGAAAGATTGTGAATTTGCAAATGTAATAAATAAAGCTAACGAAAAATGTCTCTCTTCTGTTTTATACCGTCCTCCTTTTAATATATATATATATACCGGTATATATATATTTATATATATATATATATATAGACTGTGTTGAAAGTCGGGTGCTTCGCACTTTGCGTAACGGAGTGGATATCCATTGAGAGAGCTCTGAAGAACACTAGATGTTGTAATAGCAATAAAAGAGTGAAAGAGATATAGCATTGAGGTGTGTAGAAAGAGATTGTAGGGAACTAGTAAGAGGAATTGAGTTGATGAAGCGAAATGCTTTTGACTCTAGTCTTTTGAGAAGTGCAGTATGGCTGGAACCTCCCCACACATGCGAACAATACACTCGATACATAAGCGCACTGCAAAGAGCAAGAAGCTATGCGAGAGTAAAAAACCCACGGAAACGGTTGAGCACACCTAACTTCTGAGAAGCTGGTTTAGCAAGTGTGGTACTATGATCTGTTCAAGAAAGGGCGGATGAAGAAGATACATTAAGATATATAGAAGATAAAGGGTTCATTTGTGTATTGCTGAAAAGTAATTGATAGTCTTGCAGAATATTGCAACAGGTAGATAAAAGGAGAAATTGGGTCTTGGGGGCATTGAAAGTAACAAGATATTCTCTGACCAAATCAGATATAATTATTACATCAGAAGATAGGCATGTGACGGGGCGTCACATGAGTTTTGGAGTGATTGCTTGCTGGGTTGTGAAAAACTAGTTGCATAGTGTAAGGTAAAGTCATCAGCATATGAGTGGATAGGACTAGAGGTACAGTTGAGGAGATCATTAATAAATATTTAGAAAGAGAACTGGAAACAGGACAGAACCCTGAGGAACACTGGAGTTGACAGGTTGAGGAAGAGAGCGATGGCTGTCCAAACTGCAGCTTTGGAATTATCAGAAAAGAAAGTAGAGACAAGGCACAGATTGAGGGATAGAAACCGGAAGAGGGTAGTTTGGAAATTAGAGATTTGTGCCAGACTTTCGAAAGCTTTCGATATGTCTAGCACAATAGAAAAAGTCAAACTTAAGTCCCGAAGGGAGGATGACCATGAGTTAGTAAGATAAGCAAGGAGATCACCAGTAGAGTGGCCCGTAAGGACACCATACTGGCGATTTGAAAGCAGTTTATTGGAAGATAAATTGTTAAGAAATTATGAATTAAGAATAGTTTAAAAAAACTTTATAGAGATGCTAGAAATACAAGCAATTGGACCATACTTGGAGGGTTGATAGCGGTCACCCTTCTTTGAGACAGGTAGAATATGAGCAACCTTTCAGCAAGAGGGAAAGACGTTGAGGAAGATAGAAGTGAAAGAGTTCGCCTTGGCAGGGAGTCGTGCTGATTTTTTTTTAGTACAACAGGAGGAACACCATCCAGTCTGTACGCCTTTTTAGCATTAAGCCCAGAGAGGGGAGACAGTACATCCTTAGAAGAGAAGTTGTAAACAGTTCTCCAGTACAGCAATTTAAGTAGAAAGCAGATAGTATTTAGCACACTGCAATAGGTGTCATGCACTACATAATCTTTCTCTTTCCACTTCGAATATCTCCTCGGAATGGACCACAAGGCCTTTGGGATAAAAATAATTCCTTGTAGCTCTCTCTCTCTCTCTCCCTGCTTGACCTAATCCTCACAACAATTACCGTCAACATTTGTCCAGCTCTCCACCTTTCATTACACACGCTAGCCTTTGTTTGGCCCCCACCTGCCCTTTACATCACCTTCACAGTCTTTATAGTATTTGACTCTCGCCTTTATTTTGGTATTATGCTCTCTTATAGGAGTTAGTAGTATTGATTCTCCTCTGGTAACCAGTGTGGTAACTTGATAAACACAGATAGAATTTTAAGGGAAGAGTTGATAATTATTTACTTGTGTATTATATTTATTAATTCAATATTGATTTGTAGTTTCCTCCATAGACCTCCATCAAGCTTAAATGCATCCCGATGACCACCCTTTGCGATAAAATTGCGCATATTTCGGTAGGAAAATGTACTGGCCAAAAGCAAGTTCCACCTCAATTACAGGCTCGCTATTGCTCTCTAGGATAAAAATTGACACCTAAATAGCACGAATAGTCTTATTACTGACATACAAATGGAGCGAAAGGTCTTAAAATCGCCAAAGTAATGATATGAAGGTCTTGAGATGTCAAAACTAATGGAGCTAAACTTGGGGGAGAAGTAGGTCCCAAAATAAAATCGCTTAAGTTGGTATATTTGTGCCATGACAGCCTAATTGTTTTTCTAGTAGCCCATTAATATACCCTCTTCACTAAAGATAGGCCAACACTTTTGAACTACATCTTCTGTAGCTCAAAAAGCGCTAAAACAGGTGGGTTTTACATTTCCACACATATTTCCTAACCCTTTCCAAATGGTAGACAAATTAGCTCGATAACTCTAGTCGTTTTGCTGTTATAGAGGTTAGTGTTCAGGATGTGTGGCCTACCTGTAATGCATGGACTATAGTGTTATTGGTGGTACGCTGTGGGTATGTTTCTTCCTTTATAGAGGTTAGTGTTCAGGATGTGTGGCCTACCTGTAATGCATGGACTATAGTGTTATTGGTGGTACGCTGTGGGTATGTTTCTTCCTTTATAGAGGTTAGTGTTCAGGATGTGTGGCCTACCTGTAATGCATGGACTATAGTGTTATTGGTGGTACACTGTGGGTATGTTTCTTCCTTTATAGAGGTTAGTGTTCAGGATGTGTGGCCTACCTGTAATGCATGGACTATAGTGTTATTGGTGGTACGCTGTGGGTATGTTTCTTCCTTTATAGAGGTTAGTGTTCAGGATGTGTGGCCTACCTGTAATGCATGGACTATAGTGTTATTGGTGGTACGCTGTGGGTATGTTTCTTCCTTTATAGAGGTTAGTGTTCAGGATGTGTGGCCTACCTGTAATGCATGGACTATAGTGTTATTGGTGGTACGCTGGGGGTATGTTTCTTCCTTTATAGAGGTTAGTGTTCAGGATGTGTGGCCTACCTGTAATGCATGGACTATAGTGTTATTGGTGGTACGCTGTGGGTATGTTTCTTCCTTTATAGAGGTTAGTGTTCAGGATGTGTGGCCAACCTGTAATGCATGGACTATAGTGTTATTGGTGGTACGCTGTGGGTATGTTTCTTCCTTTATAGAGGTTAGTGTTCAGGATGTGTGGCCTACCTGTAATGCATGGACTATAGTGTTATTGGTGGTACGCTGGGGTATGTTTCTTCCTTTATAGAGGTTAGTGTTCAGGATGTGTGGCCTACCTGTAATGCATGGACTATAGTGTTATTGGTGGTACGCTGTGGGTATGTTTCTTCCTTTATAGAGGTTAGTGTTCAGGATGTGTGGCCTACCTGTAATGCATGGACTATAGTGTTATTGGTGGTACGCTGTGGGTATGTTTCTTCCTTTATAGAGGTTAGTGTTCAGGATGTGTGGCCTACCTGTAATGCATGGACTATAGTGTTATTGGTGGTACGCTGGGGGTATGTTTCTTCCTTTATAGAGGTTAGTGTTCAGGATGTGTGGCCTACCTGTAATGCATGGACTATAGTGTTATTGGTGGTACGCTGTGGGTATGTTTCTTCCTTTATAGAGGTTAGTGTTCAGGATGTGTGGCCAACCTGTAATGCATGGACTATAGTGTTATTGGTGGTACGCTGTGGGTATGTTTCTTCCTTTATAGAGGTTAGTGTTCAGGATGTGTGGCCTACCTGTAATGCATGGACTATAGTGTTATTGGTGGTACGCTGGGGGTATGTTTCTTCCTTTATAGAGGTTAGTGTTCAGGATGTGTGGCCTACCTGTAATGCATGGACTATAGTGTTATTGGTGGTACGCTGTGGGTATGTTTCTTCCTTTCATTCTCGATATTAGACGATTTTGTTCAGCTTAGGAAGTGTAAATAAAAGTCGGGGGCTTAATGAAGAGTGCGTAATTATTTGCTCATTTATGCATTTATTTGTTATTTTTTGTTAGTTTCCTCCCTAGACCTTCATCTAGCTTAAAGAAACACCCGCCTCCTTCAAGATAAATTTGTAAACAATGTATAGAAAAAAGTCCTGGTCAAAGGCCGGTTCCTCTTAAATTACAGGCTTGGTCGCCAGGAAAAAATCAACACCTAAATGACACGAAGAATCTTAATATTGAGAAAAAATCGGGCGAAAAGTCTTAAAATCGCCAAACTAATGGGCCGAACGTCTTATAATCTGAAAAATAATTGGGCTAGACATGAGGAAGAATGGGGACCAGAATAACGACCCATCTCCCCTTAACCCCTTTCATGCCCACAAATCCTTCCTAAGCAATATATAATCAAGATTAACTGTCAAAGCGTGTCGTCATCCTCAAGCGGTTAACCCTTTCTGCAGCAGCAACGTCTCCTGTATTTTATTTTAGCTATATTTAGACGATTTTATGCAGCTTTGGAGGAATCTTTGGCAGCTAAAAAGGTTGATTTTGAAAATTCGAACCCTATAATTGCGAGAAATCCTACCTAAACTGAAAAAAAAAATCGATTACTAGTAGCCAGAATGAAATAATAATGGTGTTGATGGTGCAGGTGAAAATATGTCCCTCCCTCCAGATTGCACACCGATTAACCCGGCAAGCACGCCTATGGCCTGTGACAAACGTAGTTATATGCGAATTAATTACCCCATATTCCGACATAATTTGTTATAATTATATACCATATAGAGCATAATATATTTTCCATTAACCCTTATTTTACTAATACGATGAACATATGAACCTTAAAGAGTGATAAAATAAGTGGGAAAAGTATTTGGGGTGATCAAAAACATAAATATCCGCCACCCGGTCGTATCCTCAAGCGGGAGGCAGGGAGACATACATCCTCCCTCCTCGACCTCTCTTGCTATACTGAAGCGAGCGGGTGAAGTCTCAGAGTTATACAAGATCTCTTATGTAACTCGCTTGTGCTATGTAACCGGGGGAGAGAAATTCGCGCAAAAAATAACCATTAAATGATGAAAATAAGAGGAAAAATAGGTGATAATTGAGGAGGGGGGGAGGAGATAAAAAGGTGGGGAAGGAGGGGGGGTTAAGAAACACATGGATGAGTCGTAGAAAGTACTATAGAGGAATTATCTCACTTTATGACATATTCCTTTGTTTTGAGAGCCCCGGGGGCATTTTTAAAGTTTTCTTTTCAAGGTCTTGCTTCCATTAGGCCTATTACATTCGCTATATACATACTTCCGTGAGTTCTATCGCACTTCTCGGGTTAACCCCTTCAGTACCGGCAACGTCCTTTTCATTATATTTGGCAGTTATTAGAAGTTTTATTCAGCTTAGGGTGAATGTGTAGCAATAAAGAGGTTTCAGACTATCTCACTTAACCCTTTCAAGTACCACAGACCCTTCTTAAGCTGCACAAAATCGTCTAAATATTGCTGAAAAAACAACAACAGACATCCCCATTAGTGAAAGGGTTAACGTCAACATTTTCGGCAAACCATTAACCCCTTCTGTACCAGCGTCACTTTTAAATTATATTGTAGCTATATTTAGACGATGTTGTGCAGTTTTAGAAGGATCTGTGGTAGTAAAACGGGTTAAGTGATATAATTCGAAGCTGTTACTTGCTTGAGACCCTTTTTAATTGGATAACATCATGTAAATATAGCTAGAATATCATATAAAAGACGTCGCCGCTACAGAAGGGGTTAATTTGGGGCTGTACTTACTGTGTTCTTTGGCTTATGTTCCATCCTTTCATATTGAAGGGGGGTGGTTGGTTACTCTGGCCCCCCTTCTCCATCATTGTTAGCCCCATTAGTTTTTGAATTTTAAGATGTTCGGCCCATTATTTTGGCGATTTTAGGACCTTTCACCCCATTTATTTGTCAATATTAAAACCTTTCGAGCCATTTAGGTGTCATTTTTTTCCTGGCGAGCGATAGCGAGCCTATAATTTAGGACAAACCGACATTCGGAATGGACTTTTTTCTACCAAAAAATGTACACATTTATCTGGAATGGGAATATTAGGGATGATTTTTTAAGTTTCATGGAGGATTTGGGAGGAAATATAAACAATAATAAAGTAAATATAAACAACAATAAAGTAAATATAAACAACAATAAAGTAAATATAAACAACAATAAAGTAAATATAAACAACAATAAAGTAAATATAAACAACAATAAAGTAAATATAAACAACAATAAAGTAAATATAAACAATAATAAAGTAAATATAAACAACAATAAAGTAAATATAAACAACAATAAAGTAAATATAAACAACAATAAAGTAAATATAAACAACAATAAAGTAAATATAAACAACAATAAATAAACCCTCTCCTCCTTTATTGGATGTACCTTTATTGGTTCGCTTCTTCTGTCTTGTCCCCTTCCCTCTTTAGTTGGATTATTTGTTATACTTGCTTCATCCTTCTCTTTCACACAAACAATTATAGCCGGAGTTTGTAATCCCCTATAAGTCTTCATATTATTATATATACCGTACTGTATAATACTGTATATGTATTATTATATATACCGTACTGTATAATACTGTATATGTATTATTATATATACCGTACTGTACAATACTGTATATGTATTATTATATATACCGTACTGTACAATACTGTATATGTATTATTATATATACCGTACTGTATAATACTGTATATGTATTATTATATATACCGTACTGTATAATACTGTATATGTATTATTATACATACCGTACTGTATAATACTGTATATGTATTATTATATATAATACTGTATATGTATTATTATATATACCGTATTGTATAATACTGTATATGTATTATTATATATACCGTACTGTATAATACTGTATATGTATTATTATATATAATACTGTATATGTATTATTATATATACCGTACTGTATAATACTGTATATGTATTATTATATATACCGTACTGTATAATACTGTATATGTATTATTATATATACCGTACTGTATAATACTGTATATGTATTATTATATATACCGTACTGTATAATACTGTATATGTATTATTATATATAATACTGTATATGTATTATTATATATACCGTATTGTATAATACTGTATATGTATTATTATATATAATACTGTATATGTATTATTATATATACCGTACTGTATAATACTGTATATGTATTATTATATATAATACTGTATATGTATTATTATATATACCGTATTGTATAATACTGTATATGTATTATTATATATACCGTACTGTATAATACTGTATATGTATTATTATATATACCGTACTGTATAATACTGTATAATGTATTATTATATATATAATACTGTATATGTATTATTATATATACCGTACTGTATAATACTGTATATGTATTATTATATATACCGTACTGTATAATACTGTATATGTATTATTATATATACCGTACTGTATAATACTGTATATGTATTATTATATATACCGTATTGTATAATACTGTATATGTATTATTATATATACCGTACTGTATAATACTGTATATGTATTATTATATATACCGTACTGTATAATACTGTATATGTATTATATTATATATACTGTATATGTATTATTATATATACCGTACTGTATAATACTGTATATGTATTATTATATATACCGTACTGTATAATACTGTATATGTATTATTATATATACCGTACTGTATAATACTGTATATGTATTATTATATATACCGTACTGTATAATACTGTATATGTATTATTATATATACCGTACTGTATAATACTGTATATGTATTATTATATATACCGTACTGTATAATACTGTATATGTATTATTATATATACCGTACTGTATAATACTGTATATGTATTATTATATATACCGTACTGTATAATACTGTATATGTATTATTATATATATAAATACTGTATATTATTATATATACCGTACTGTATAATACTGTATATGTATTATTATATATACCGTACTGTATAATACTGTATATGTATTATTATATATACCGTACTGTATAATACTGTATTTGTATTATTATATATACCGTACTGTATAATACTGTATATGTATTATTATATATACCGTACTGTATAATACTGTATATGTATTATTATATATACCGTACTGTATAATACTGTATATGTATTTTTTTTTGTTTTTTTAATTATTATTATTTTTTTTTTTATGATGGGGATAAGGGGCTAGGAATCCTCCTCCCCTTGTAAAATTCACCTACAAGACGAGACAGAGTAAGGGGCGAAGGAATGCGAAAGTGGTCCCGGAACATAAGATTTGGAACTTTAAATGTTGCTTCTGTTCGGGCTCTGTCTCGAGTCGACGCCCCTCAGCTATGGGGTATGTGCCTGAGTATATATATATATATATATATAATATATACCGTATGTATATATAAATACATGTGTTTTGAATAAATTTGTATTGTGATCAAACCTAGATAACTATTTCCTAATTATTATTAAGATATTGGATAATACTACTAACAGGAAATATTCAACCCGATTTGCATGGGGCCTAGCTGTAAAAATAACCTGCACGAGAAAAATGGGTTCTACGAAATGGTTTGCAGTCCAATATTTTCTCCAAATAGGCTTTTCCCATCTCCTAAATGTAATTAGGAAATAGTTAGGTACGTTTCATCACTCCGTAGTTTCATCGTAGGTAACTATATTATATATATATATATATATATATATATACAGTATATAATTATACAGTATATATATACCCTATATATATATATATATATATATATATATAAATATATATACAGGGTGTATTTAAAAAAACGCGTACATACTTCATGTGCTTAGTACCGATTAAAAATATAAACTCACTCTATATATAATTAAATACAAAATTAATAATTAATGATGATTTAAAGGACATAAAGTAAAATATTCAGTATCGTCCAAGCATGTGCTACAGTCCGAACACTGGCATTGGTCATCCCCTTGATCCCCTCCCCCCCCCCCCCCCCATCCCTCCCCTCAATCTCCTAGTTTATACCCAGGAATGTTGAATGATACGCATAATTATGTTTTGGGGTGGCATAATGTAAGTAATGTTACCTTTATAAGCCGTTTACAGCTCAGATAATGTTTTGTTAATACCAAAAAAACAAAAAAATCAACATAGAAAAGACCGAAGGCATTTTGGATGAATCAAATTACGATCCTTAAATGGTCTGCAGATATTACTGTCATATGTTAGTAAATGTAAGCAATTACGATCCTTAAATGGTCTGCAGATATTACTGTCATATGTTAGCGAATGTAAGCAATTACGATCCTTAAATGGTCTGCAGATATTACTTTCATATGTTAGCAAATGTAAGCAATTACGATCCTTAAATGGTCTGCAGATATTACTGTCATATGTTAGCAAATGTAAGCAATTATGATCCTTAAATGGTCTGTAGATATTACTGTCATATGTTAGCAAATGTAAGCAATTACGATCCTTAAATGGTCTGCAGATATTACTGTCATATGTTAGCAAATGTAAGCAATTACGATCCTTAAATGGTCTGCAGATATTACTGTCATATGTTAGCAAATGTAAGCAATTACGATCCTTAAATGGTCTGTAGATATTACTGTCATATGTTAGCAAATGTAAGCAATTACGATCCTTAAATGGTCTGCAGATATTACTGTCAT
This sequence comes from Paralithodes platypus, assembly GCA_032716605.1. Lineage (NCBI taxonomy): Eukaryota > Metazoa > Arthropoda > Malacostraca > Decapoda > Lithodidae > Paralithodes > Paralithodes platypus. The sequence continues at coordinate 30,486,388 of CM064530.1, forward strand.
ATGTTAGCAAATGTAAGCAATTACGATCCTTAAATGGTCTGTAGATATTACTGTCATATGTTAGCAAATGTAAGCAATTACGATCCTTAAATGGTCTGCAGATATTACTGTCATATGTTAGCAAATGTAAGCAATTACGATCCTTAAGTGGTCTGTAGATATTACTGTCATATGTTAGCAAATGTAAGCAATTACGATCCTTAAATGGTCTGCAGATATTACTGTCATATGTTAGCAATTACGATCCTTAAATGGTCTGCAGATATTACTGTCATATGTTAGCAAATGGTCTGCAGATATTACTGTCATATGTTAGTAAATGTAAGCAATTACGATCCTAAATGGTCTGCAGATATTACTGTCATATGTTAGTAAATGGTCTGCAGATATTACTGTCATATGTTAGTAAATGGTCTGCAGATATTACTGTCATATGTTTGTAAATGGTCTGCAGATATTACTGTCATATGTTAGTAAATGGTCTGCAGATATTACTGTCATATGTTAGTAAATGGTCTGCAGATATTACTGTCATATGTTAGTAAATGGTCTGCAGATATTACTGTCATATGTTAGTAAATGGTCTGCAGATATTACTGTCATATGTTAGTAAATGGTCTGCAGATATTACTGTCATATGTTAGTAAATGGTCTGCAGATATTACTGTCATATGTTAGTAAATGGTCTGCAGATATTACTGTCATATGTTAGTAAATGTAAGCAATTTTGAATGCTAAATAAAGCAAACAACGTGAGCATTGCAAAGATATTGACAAATATAATTTACCTTATTGTACAGTCGTGAACATTAATTCAGATACAAATATATTCGAAGCGGTCTCGGGTTAAATTGAATATCCATACTACTTTTTACTAGGTATTTGTATATCAGAGATTCGTTTAATCAGTTCAAGACTTCAAAATCGATCATAATTAAGTATCACTAATGTACATGGTCAATAGTGTAATAAGAGATTATTTAAAACAAAACAAATCCCACCAACAATGTAATAGTTATGAGAAATCAATCCAACCAACAATGTAATAGTTATGAGAAATCAATCCAACCAACAATGTAATAGTTATGAGAAATAAATCCCACCAACAATGTAATAGTTATGAGAAATAAATCCAACTCACTGTTTTTAATCTTTGAATCTTTATACCAAGACATAAAACATGTCCGTGAAATTCATTAAACATAGGAAGGATCAGCCCCCAATGAATCTATGAATCAAGAAGTCTGCTTCATAAACGATTGAATTACCTTTTGATGCGTTCGGATACCCGACCCAGACTTGGGCATCAGCATTATACCCTCTGAACAGAGTTACAAATGTTACATATTTGTTTACGCTAATCTGTTTCTATCAATTAGTATTCTTCTGCTAACCACATAATATCATCACCATATTCTAAGATAGTTTTATTTCGTAATTACTATTGTGTGAATAGGTAAAGCTATACTTTCCCTTTAGTTAAGTCCATAGTAAGCATGTTTATACTGCATCAAATATGTAGTGCTTTACTCGAAACCCTGTTTTGCTACAACGCTAAATATGCATTGATCTCATTAACACATTTCTGAGAAAATGTGATACAACAATATATGTTAATTTTACATTTTACAATGTGTTCGTCATAGTCTGTAACAGTTTATTTAATACACCCTGTATATATATATATATATATATATATATATATATATATATATATAAACAGAACAGCATGCACTCATACAACATCGTAGCAGAGGTAAAGTAAAAACTTATTGATTATATTAATCATGTACTTTATTTGTATACGTGGATGAGAAAGACAAAAGGCAGAACTGCCTCCCCCAGAGTTGAAAGAGTGACAGGGCCAAAATCTAGGAATGTTCGAGCCAAAATGCCTGGACACTCGGAGTTTGAAGCAATTTAAGTCATAGGATGAATGGAAGATGGATTCAGGGAGAATATTTAATTCGCAGAATATGTAATCGTCGCTGTCTGTCTACCTTTCTTTCTATGAGAATGAAGGAGACAAAAGGCAAAGCGGTCTATAACAAGTGTCTTTCCCAAAGTTGAAATAGTGACAAAGATCCAAAATCAAGGTACTGTACGTACATTAGAGTCTGGACACACGGACCTGAAGCAGTTTAAGTTATAGGATAAGTAAAATACATATTGAGGGAGATAATTCCATAGCTTGCTTGTTGAGTAGAAGAAAGACTGGGATATTTTTGTTTTCAATCTTGGGCTTGAGAGTTGGACAGAATAAGGGTGGTAGTGTGTTAAAAGGCAGGTGCCCCCACTCTTCGTAAGGGAGGGGGTATAAACTGAGAGAGCTCTGAAGAACATTGATTATTGTAATAGTGGTAGAAGAGTGAAAGAAATGCAACATTGCGGCATATAGAAAGATATTGTAGGGAATTAATGAGAGGATGTTAGTTGATGAGAGGAAATGCTTTTAAATCTACCCTTTTGAGAAGTGCGATATGGGTTGAACCTCCCCACACATGCGAACAATATTCAATACATGGGCGCATTGTGCAGACAGAGCAATACAGAGCATACAGAGCAACAAGCGGTGCCAGAGTGAAGAACCCACAGAGACGGTTTAGCACACTTAACTTGTGGGAAGCACTTTTAGCAAGAGTGTAAATATGAAGAAAAAGATACATCAAGAATACTGAGAGAAGATGAACGGTTGATTTGTGTATTGTTGAAGAATGAGGTTTCCAGAACTCTTGGACCTTTCGAACGGTCTAACACTGTTTTGTTCTTAAGGGGAGATTTTAACTTGGGATAGTTTTTTCTGGACCCCTTACTCCATCATGTTCAGCCCCTTTATTTTTGAGATTGTAAGACGTTTGTCCCATTAGTTTGGCGATTTTAAGAACTTTCGCCCCATTTCTGTCAAATGTAGACTTTTCGTGTCAGTATCGAATCTGTCCTGGCGAGCGATAGCGAGCGTGCTTTTTAGGAGGAACTGGCCTTGGGCCGGAAATTATTCTAACAAATAATTTACACATTTATGTCGAAGGGGGGTCTTGGGGGGTATTTTGTTAAGCTTGATGGAGGTTAGGGAACAAACTAAAAATCTCTCCTTAAGTGCAGCATAGAATATACAACTAATACATATAAATGGCGTATATCAATCACGTTTGCTTAATATACAACTAATACATATAAATGGCGTATATCAATCACGTTTGCTTAATATACAACTAATACATATAAATGGCGTATATCAATCACGTTTGCTTAATATACAACTAATACATATAAATGGCGTATATCAATCACGTTTGCTTAATATACAACTAATACATATAAATGGCGTATATCAATCACGTTTGCTTAATATACAACTAATACATATAAATGGCGTATATCAATCACGTTTGCTTAATATACAACTAATACATATAAATGGCGTATATCAATCACGTTTGCTTAATATACAACTAATACATATAAATGGCGTATATCAATCACGTTTGCTTAATATACAACTAATACATATAAATGGCGTATATCAATCACGTTTGCTTAATATACAACTAATACATATAAATGGCGTATATCAATCACGTTTGCTTAATATACAACTAATACATATAAATGGCGTATATCAATCACGTTTGCGTAATATATAGAACACTTTTCTCATGCCTTTGCAACATATTTTGATTGCCAACGTGTTCCATAAAGTGAGCCATATTAGTGGAGCTTTATAAAATGTGTCCAAAAGAATATTCTGAAACGAATAAATTAAGGGGAGATTTTCACTTAAGTCTTTTGCTGGACCCCCTTCTCCCTCATGTTTAGCCCCATCTGTTTTGAGGTCTTAAAACGTTCGGTCAATTAGTTTGTCGATTTTATGACCTTTGGCCCCATTTCCGTCAATAGTAAGCCCTTTTGTGCCATTTAGGTGTCGATTTTTTGAAAGGCGAGCGATAGCGAGCCTTGAATTTAGGAGTAACCTATCTTCGGCCGGGACATTTTTCTACCGAAAATTTACAAATTTATCTCGAAAGGGGGTCTTAGGGGTATTAATATAAGCTTGATGGAGGTCTAGGAAGGAAAAACCTCCCCTTAAGAAGGCTTCCATCGATGCTCATTATTGGTCACCTAGTTTGCAGCTTCCACCTGTCACTAATCTCCTCCTCCCTATCTAGTGTCTGTTTATTTTCAATTGACGGTAAATTGCAAAGTTCCCATCTAGATTTATCGGTTATTGGGAAGATTTTGTAGTGAAATATGGTGCTAATTATACAAACTTGGTCTTAATTAATATGCTGCAGAGACTCTCTAGTTTCATATATGTCCATTATATATCGAGAAATTAGCTGCTAAGGGATTCAATTTATCGTCAGCTAAAAAGGAACACAGTATAGATAAGCCGTTCTAAACCTCTCGCGCAATATACAGGAGCAAAACTTACTTTACAACTTACTTTACAACTTACTTACTTTAAAACTTGCTTTATAATTGTCTTTACAACTTACTTACTTCACAACTTACTTTAAAACTTGATTTATAATTGTCTTTACAACTTACTTACTTTACAACTTACTTTACTACTTACTTAATTTACAACATACTTTACAACTTACTTTACAATTTACTTTACAACTTACTTTACAACTTACTTACTTTACAACTTACTTTTCAACTTACTTACTTTACAACTTAATTTGCAACTTACTTCACAACTTAATGTACAACTTAATTTACAACTTAATTTACAACTTACTTCACAACTTAATTTACAACTTATTTCACAACTTAATTTTCAACTTACTTCACAACTTAATTTACAACTTACTTCACAACTTAATTTACAACTTACTTCACAACTTAATTTACAACTTACTTCACAACTTAATTTACAACTTACTTCACAACTTAATTTACAACTTATTTCACAACTTAATTTACAACTTACTTCACAACTTAATTTACAACTTACTTCATAACTTAATTTACAACTTATTTTGCAACTTAATTTACAACTTACTTCACAACTTAATTTACAACTTAATTCACAACTTAATTTACAACTTACTTCACAACTTAATTTACAACTTACTTCACAACTTAATTTACAACTTACTTCACAACTTAATTTACAACTTACTTCACAACTTAATTTACAACTTACTTCACAACTTAATTTACAACTTACTTCACAACTTACTTCACAACTTAATTTGCAACATACTTCACAACTTAATTTACAACTTACTTCACAACTTAATTTACAACTTACTTCACAACTTAATTTACAACTTACTTCACAACTTAATTTACAACTTACTTCACAACTTAATTTACAACTTACTTCACAACTTAATTTACAACTTACTTCACAACTTACTTTACAACTTATTTTACAAGTTACTTTACAGCTTCCACCATGCACCAATATCCTCCTCCCCGTCTAGATAAGTAGAGCACAATTTGCTTTCACGGCCATTGGAATTAGAAAGGAAGGTCGAAAATTATAATACAACTTCATGCTGACTCTAAGTTTGTGGAATATTTATACTCTTTCAGTATACAATAACACGTTCCTTGCTTTTTTTCTGGCTATTAGTAGGTGATTTTATTCAGATTTAAAGTAGTGTCGAGTGTGAACAGATTATTATTCTAGACGGAATTGTTGTGTAATTGTAATAAGGTTCTTTTTCTTTTTTCTTTTTAGCACTTTTTTTTGTTTAGCACTTTCTTGATGACTTTTTGATGACTAATTTGTATTAGTGTAACGAATTTAAAGGGGACATATATGCCGGATGGCATCAGTTCCCTGTTGTCACAGGGTATATAGGACTTTTGTATGAAGTACTATATGATATGATTGTAATATTGATATAATTTATGACAATACATTTTTGAAATCTAATCTTATCTAAGATGGGAAGCCACAACCCAATCAGTCACAATCTTAAGAAACCACAACCCAATCGATCACAATCTTAAGCAACCACAACCCAATTGGTCACAAATTAAGAAGCAACAACCCAATTGGTCACAACCTTAAACAACCACAACCCAATTGGTCACAAATTAAGAAGCAACAACCCAATTGGTCACAACCTTAAGCAACCACAATCCAATTGGTCACAACCTTAAACAACCACAACCCAATTGGTCACAAATTAAGAAGCAACAATCCAATTGGTCACAACCTTAAACAACCACAACCCAATTGGTCACAAATTAAGAAGCAACAATCCAATTGGTCACAACCTTAAACAACCACAACCCAATTGGTCACAAATTAAGAAGCAACAATCCAATTGGTCACAACCTTAAACAACCACAACCCCATTGGTCACAAATTAAGAAGCAACAATCCAATTGGTCACAACCTTAAACAACCACAACCCAATTGGTCACAACCTTAAACAACCACAACCCAATTGGTCACAACCTTAAACAACCACAACCCAATTGGTCACAAATTAAGAAGCAACAACCCAATTGGTCACAACCTTAAAGAAGCCACAACCCAATCGGCCATAACCCTAAACAACCTAGGTTAGGCTAGGCTAATATTATGCTAAGTTTAGTTAGGTTAGACTACCTAAATTAGGCCAGGTCAGGTCATGTTAGGGTTAGGTAAGGTTTACTTAATATATATTGAGTACGGTTAAGGGGAGACGGACCGTTTTTGTGTTTTCTATTAATTCATGTATTTCTGTACCTACCTGTAGGCTACCATAGTGCGGTTGGGAATATGAACATGATTAGATTAATATCCAGTATTCGAGAATGGATAATAAGTCGTAGGCGTGTGCATAAACCTTTAACCGTCCTGGTGGTGTAATGGTTAAGGTGGCAAAAATATGTGTGTGATAACCCGGGTTCGAATCCCGGTGGATCATATATACTTTAATTAATTTCATTGGGGGTGTGGTGGTGAGATTAATAAAAATAATATTATTAGTAGGTTTAGGGATATTTCTTCGAGAGGCCGGTCTATATGATCTGTGCCCCATGAATATTCTTTCCTCTCACTTAAACAGTAGGCTACCATAGTGCGGTTGGGAATATGAACATGATTAGATTAATATCCAGTATTCGAGAATGGATAATAAGTCGTAGGCGTGTGCATAAACCTTTAACCGTCCTGGTGGTGTAATGGTTAAGGTGGCAAAAATATGTGTGTGATAACCCGGGTTCGAATCCCGGTGGATCATATATACTTTAATTAATTTCATTGGGGGTGTGGTGGTGAGATTAATAAAAATAATATTTCTTAGTGTTCTCGCTCGACATCCATCAAGCTTAGAAAATCACCACCTAGACCCCCCTTCAAGATAAATTTGTAAAACATTTTGTAGAAAAATGTCCCGGCCGAAGGCCGGTTCCTCCTAAAATATCAGGTTCGCTATCGCTCACCAGGAAATAATCGACACCTAAATGGCACGAAAGGTCTTAAAATTGACAACGACATGGGGCGAAAGGTCATCAAATCCCCAAAATAATGGAACCAACGCCTTAAAATCTCAAAACTAGTGGGGCTAAACATTAGGGAGAAGGGGGTCCAGAAAAACGGTCTTTCTCCCCTTAAGTTGGTAATGTGTGACCATTTTGTTTGTGGCCGTTCCGAATGTGGCCGTTTTGACTCAGTGCACAGGGCAATACCGATGTTTGCTTTGTTTTGTTCTTTCTCTCTCTCTCTCTCTCTCTCTCTCTCTCTCTCTCTCTCTCTCTCTCTCTCTCTCTCAGGAATTGAAAACATTATATATATTTTCCTCCCACATTGTTATCTTCCTGAAGCATCCTTACGAGCTCCTGTCAACATAACTGAAACAGCAGAATTGAACCAAAACTGGTACATATTTTGAGCGAAGGAATATATAAACATTACAGATAGCCTCTATGGTTATGTATTCCTTACCGATCACATTACAGATAGCCTCTATGGTTATGTATTCCTTACCGAACACATTACAGATAGCCTCTATGGTTATGTATTCCTTACCGAACACATTACAGATAGCCTCTATGGTTATGTATTCCTTACCGATCACATTACAGATAGCCTCTATGGTTATGTATTCCTTACCGATCACATTACAGATAGCCTCTATGGTTATGTATTCCTTACCGAACACATTACAGATAGCCTCTATGGTTATGTATTCCTTACCGAACACATTACAGATAGCCTCTATGGTTATGTATTCCTTACCGATCACATTACAGATAGCCTCTATGGTTATGTATTCCTTACCGAACACATTACAGATAGCCTCTATGGTTATGTATTCCTTACCGATCACATTACAGATAGCCTCTATGGTTATGTATTCCTTACCGAACACATTACAGATAGCCTCTATGGTTATGTATTCCTTACCGAACACATTACAGATAGCCTCTATGGTTATGTATTCCTTACCGAACACATTACAGATAGCCTCTATGGTTATGTATTCCTTACCGATCACATTACAGATAGCCTCTATGGTTATGTATTCCTTACCGAACACATTACAGATAGCCTCTATGGTTATGTATTCCTTACCGATCACATTACAGATAGCCTCTATGGTTATGTATTCCTTACCGAACACATTACAGATAGCCTCTATGGTTATGTATTCCTTACCGATCACATTACAGATAGCCTCTATGGTTATGTATTCCTTACCGAACACATTACAGATAGCCTCTATGGTTATGTATTCCTTACCGAACACATTACAGATAGCCTCTATGGTTATGTATTCCTTACCGATCACATTACAGATAGCCTCTATGGTTATGTATTCCTTACCGAACACATTACAGATAGCCTCTATGGTTATGTATTCCTTACCGAACACATTACAGATAGCCTCTATGGTTATGTATTCCTTACCGATCACATTACAGATAGCCTCTATGGTTATGTATTCCTTACCGAACACATTACAGATAGCCTCTATGGTTATGTATTCCTTACCGAACACATTACAGATAGCCTCTATGGTTATGTATTCCTTACCGAACACATTACAGATAGCCTCTATGGTTATGTATTCCTTACCGAACACATTTATTTTACTCATAAACGTAATCAAACCGCCTGATATTGTCTAATGTTAATGCTCGAACACAGAGACCCCCTCACCCCTTATTATAAGTACCACTGTCCTACGCATACGTGGCCCTTATTGTACACATTTAATTTTGCATTGTCACCTTAGCAATTTACTGTGAACAATAACTGAAAGGTCTTTCGTAAGCTCCATCACCATATGAATAAACTAGTAGTATTTTCCCTTCCTCTAAAGCCTCTACTATACAAATATTCCTACAGCTTTCCCTATAGGCTGCTGGAGTATTCATTTTTTATCTGATGGATGTCCTGTTGTCAGAAAGTAGATGGTTGGGAAGAAAGCTATTATTTATTTTTGTATTATTATCCTTAGTTTTACTATGTATTAATTTATTAATATTATTAATTTATTCATATTTATATTATATATATGTTATTGTTTACTCAGTAGTATCTGCATACTTTAGAATTAAGTTTGGACAGCCGTGTATCTATTATCTCTCTCTCTCTCTCTCTCTCTCTCTCTCTCTCTCTCTCTCTCTCTCTCTCTCTCTCTCTCTCTCTCTCTCTCTCTCTCTCTCTCTGTATATATATGTATATATAAATATACATATATATACCGGTATATATATATATGACTGGAAGACTGGCATAATAGTCCCCTTACACAAGGACAAAGGGGAAAGAGGAGTGTGTGGTAACCACCGAGGAATATGTCTTTTAAGCGTAGTAGGGAAGGTGTACAGTAGGGTAGTGATTGAGAGAGTGAGAGTGAGAACGGAGAAATGGATAGGCGACGAGCAGGGAGGTTTTAGGAAGGGAAGAGGATGTGTAGATCATATTTTTACCCTGAATTGTGTATTGGAGATATATCTGGAGAAGCAACAAAAGGTGTATGTTGCCTTTATGGACTTGGAGAAGGCCTATGACAGAGTGAATAGAGAAGGCCTGTGGAAAGTACTTAGAATATACGGACTAGATGGCAAGTTGCTGAAAGCAGTGAAGAGCATGTATGAGGGTGCAAACGCGGCAGGCAGTACTTGTGGAGAGTGAGCAGAGCGAGTTCTTTGATCTGAGTGTTGGGTTGAAACAGGGGTGTGTGATGTCCCTGTGGTTGTTTACTGTATATATGGATGGAGTCATGAAAGAAATACTAGTAAGAGCAGCGGATGTTGGTGTATCGCTGAAAAGGGAGGGAAATGAGTGGAAGCTGCCTATACTGCTGTTTGCGGATGATACAGTTCTGATGAGCGATAATGAATGGGAGTTGCAGGGTCTGGTAAATGAATTTGGAACAGTCTGCAAAAAACGGAATTTGAAGGTAAATGCAGGGAAGAGCAAGGTTATGGTCTTCGAAAGGGGTGAAGTCACTGAGTGTGAGGTGAATTTGAACGGTCAGGCTATGGAGATCGTCAGCTCTTTTAAGTATCTGGGCAGTGTGTTAAGTAAAGATGGGACTATGGATGAAGAAGTGGAGGAGAGGGTGCAACAGGGGAAGAGGGTTGTAGGAACTTTGAAAGCAGTAACAAGAAATAGAGTGGGCAGGATGGAAGTGAAGAAGTCCTTGCATGACAGTGTGGTAATCCCGACACTAACTTACGGAAGCGAAGCATGGACGTTCAGGAAGAGACTCATACCAAGAGTGGGAGCGGTGGAAATTAGTTACTTGAGAAGTGCGTGCGGAGTTACATGGAGGGATAGACAGACGAATGAGGAAGTAAGAAGGAGGTGTGGTGTGGAGGTAGATGTGCTGGAAAGTGTGAAAAGGAACAACTTGAGATGGTTCGGCCATATAGAATGTATGGGAAGCAAGAGAATGACTAAGAGGGTGTACGAGAGCGAGGTGGAAGGACAGAGAGGGAGAGGTAGACGGAAGGAGAGGTGGAAGGATGGAGGGAAGAAGTATATGAATGTAGGCGGTGCTGGTTGGGAGGAGGGGCGTCGACTGACTGGGGACAGAGATGCATGGGGGCGGTTCGTTCGTGGTCACCCCTTCGGGGATCACGGCGTCAGGCAATAGATAGATAGATAGATATATATATATATACTATGTATATATATATATATTATTATTATTATTATTATATGAGATGCCGAAGTCTCCAACCAGGGTGCAGAAACACCATCAAGATGAATCCACACAAAACACCCGGATGCACTGGAGAGAGACTACGGCAACTTAGGAAAAAATCAAAACATATACTGTATACTGTACTGTACATATACACATATCAAACACAGATAACATATTATGCAGTGGAAGATATCAAGTATAAATATAATTCAATACAATAGAATAAAATAAGTTTAAAAATTAGAATTAATGCTGCAAAAAAGCATTAACTCTAGACTTAAAAATGGAGATATTAGCTGAATTGACTAGCTCATTTGGCAACTTATTCCACAAGTCAACCATGGCCGGCACAAAACACCGTGAAAACTGTGTAGTAGAAAAATTAACACGGCTCATGGCAAGATCATTAAGACTGCTTGTGAATCTAGTTGCACGAGCCCGGACATAGGGCCCAGGCAGAATCCCATGTAAGGGATGCTGAGAGTTGTTAAACACTTTAAATAAAAGACTAAGGGCACCAACTTTACGTCGATGCCACAGATCAAGAGACAAATGAGGTAGAATAAAACTGATGGAATTTAGCGACCTGTCAAGCAACTTGAGATGGCAGTCAGCTGCTGACAACCAGACAGGTGAGCAGTACTCGAAATGTGTATATATATTATATATATATATATATATATATATATATATATATATATATATACTGTATAAGTGTATATATATATATATATAAATATACCAAAAAAACGAGAGAGAGATAGGGGCGAGGGAATGCGTTCACGGGGACATGAACGCGTTCCCTCGCCCCTATCTCTGTGTCGTTTTAAGAATAGGAGCTTTAAATGTGAAAGGATGTAGTACGAATGAGAAGCGAGAGGACATTGGAAGGTTATTTTAAAGAAGTAATAAACGGGAATGAATGGAGAATGCTTGTGAATAGATGAGTGAACACGAGGTCATTTGGGGGAAGGGGTCGGCTGCAAGTTGGACTAGATAATAGTTAATCAGGCGCCTGGCCCGGGGAGACGATTTATATGAAGGGTGCGCCTGAAAGTGTGATGGGCGGGCTTGTTCCTTCAGCTCCGCTGCATGTCCGTCTGCCGAGATTGGAACCTCTCCGGGTGGTCGGGGGCCGGGGGAGTGCTGGAGGGACCTTGGTGACCCTGGTCTCTGGGTCTTCTCCTGGATGACCTAAATGTGTGTGAATCTGTATTTTGTTTTTGTGTGTTCAATGTTTCTGTTGTGTTTTATGTTGTCCCTATTTTTGCTCTGTCTTGAGTTGGCCACCCCCAGAGAGAAACAAAATTATATAAATAGGAAAAGTGGGGATTGGGCCTGAGTGTGTGCATATACTGTATATATATATATATATATATATATATATATATATATATATATATATATATATATATATATATATATATATATATATATATATATATACAGTATATGCAGTTGAGATGAGCTAATCGTAATGGTGTGCTGTGAAACAGCTGGAGCTCCTGAGAGCTCCTGAAGATACTTCGTATCTACCACCACCGAAGCCACTTCTTCCCCACCAAGAGGACCAAAATGCACCCCTCTGACGTCCCATGGATTACTCCTCGGATCAAGAGACTGATGCAGAATCGGAATAAGGCCTTCTACACGGACAACAATCGCTACAAGGACCTACGCAACATTGTGATAAGGGAGATCCGTTGGGCGAAGAAGTCCTACTACCTTACACAGATTCATCATTTAAAACAAACCAATATCAGTCAGAGGTACTCTAAAATTAAGAATTTTTGTGGCTTAAGTAGTGGGACTCCTTCGATCCCCTGTGTTTCCCATGTCCCTCGTGGAGATGCACCTGAACTGATAAATAATCACTTCTCTACCATATGCCAGACCCTCCCCAAACTAGACCGCGCCAACCTCCCTGCCTTCCTCCCATCCCCTTCCCCCCCAGTAACTGTTCAAGAATATGAAGTGGCCAAAAAGCTTTCCAGTTTCAAATAAAAAAGATCAACAACCCCAGTAGACCTACACATGAAAATATACAAAGAATTTTCGGTTGAATTTGCCACCCCCCTTTGCTCGATAATTAATGCCTCCTTAAGGCAAAGTAAATGCCCTGCAGACTGGAAAACTTCATACGTCACTCCAATTCCCAAAACCCCCTCCCCACATTCTCTTAATTAACTCGGACCAGTTGCCATAACGCCCATCCCTAGTCTAATCTGTGAGGACTTTGTATTCACCTGGGCTTACTCACAAATCCGTCACTAAATAGATCCCCAACAGTTTGGCAACGTAAAAACCTCCTCCACCACTCACTGTCTTATTAGCTTCCTAGATTATATTTACACAAATCTTGAGAAGAGAAAGACTTCCCTCGCTCTTGCCTTTATTGACTTTTGGAAAGCATTTGACCTTGTTGACCACACCATCATCATCAACAAGGCCATAAAGTTGGGGCTACATCCTACCCTGGTTGCGTGGTTGACCGACTTCCTTAGTGACAGACGGCAAGCAGTGCGATATCAAGGCTTCATCTCCACCTTCCTAGACATCACATGTGGAGTCCCACAGGGCACAAAGATTGGGCCTCTATTGTTCCTCATCTTGATTAATGATGCCCTAAAGGACACTCCATTCCACTGGAAGTACGTGGACGACTCGACAGTCGGCATTACTGTCGATAACACCTCCCCTAACTATGACCCCCTACAAGACATCCTCGACCGTCTTCAAGCCTGGACCACAGTCAATCATGTGACCATCAATCATGACAAGACAGTGGTCATGCACATCAACACCTCCGTTACCGACCTTCCTCCACCCACTGTCACAATTGGTCCTCATCCCCTTCAGCTTGTTGAGTCCACCAAACTCCTCGGAATCACTGTGGACAACAAGCTGAACTGGAAGAAACATGTGTCTACCACAGTCAGGACCGCCACATACAAGTTGTTTATGCTAAGGCGGCTGAGATCCCTGGGGGCGCCGGAGAATGAGCTGAAGAGTATATATAACATCTTTATACTCCCTAAGCTCACCTACGCCTCTCCCGCCTGGTCCTCCTCTCTAACCCTGACACAACAACGTCAATTGGAAAGAGTGCAGAGGAGGGCATGCAGGATCATCCTGGGTGGCACATCCCCAGGGTACGAGGAAGCTCTCACCACCCTTAGCATACCTGCACTTTCAACCCACCACTACAACACTCTCAAGCAGTTTGCATCTAAGCTACTTGTTCACCCACGACACAGAAACTTACTTCCACCAGACGCCCCTAGACCAACAGGTGCAGCTTGACACTTCAACACACTCCAACCAATAAGGGCAAGAACTGACAGATACAAAAATAATCCTATCCCAACCATTGTAAATATTATTAATAATGTGTAATGCCGGCCTGTCACACCATATATACGCGCCCTCCTTTAATAATGTATGCATAAGTGTGTGTGCGTGTGTGTATTAGAATATATGTATGTATTTGCTTGAATTTGTTTATGTATATGTGTGCATATGTATATGTGCATTTATGTATGTACACTTGTACAGTATATGTGTATGTATGTGTGCATATATGTGTATGTATGTATGCTTTAATTATCTATATATGTATGTGTCTATAATGTATACTGTTTGTGGTTCGAGGCTCGAGCCCGGCTGAGAGTATTCTATCACACACACACACACACACACACACACACACACAAACCTACACACACACACACACACCTACACTGAAGAATGTCCCATATACTATAATTCCCCCCAGCTGTCTCTCCTTATTTTATATTCTTCTTTTCTTCTCTACCGAGGATTACCTCCCATTGTAGTTGGCACCTGACCCTACCTGTACGGACCCATAGGCCATTTCGCCTTAACTCATTTTCAAACTCCTCATTTGATCTCTTCCGACGTTTGACATTCCATTCTAATTGGCTTTACCTGACCTACAGTCCGTTGCCCCATTAACCCTTTTCCAATTCCCTCATTTAATCTCTCCCAAGGATTTAACTCCCATTATTAGCCTCACCTGACCCTACCAGAACAGTTTTTGTATGTATGTATGTTTGTTTGCATACGTGAGCGTTTATGTATACGGGCATGTGCACACTTACTGCATGTTCTTATGTTCTTATATATGTATGTATATATATGCGTATTTATGTGTGTACGTATGCGTATATATGTATGTTCTGTATATATATGAGTAAAATAAATGTGTACTGTATATGCACTGTAAATCACTTACTCTCATGGTTAATTTATGATAATTTGTATTTTGCACTAGCATAATTATTGTATTAATTACTTGTTTTAATGTAAAGTATATTATACTCACCCATTGTAAACTGAGCTTCCTATTTTCATATCTGTACATCTCATGTTCATCCACTAATTGTAACATTTGTATTTTCAGCTCATGAGGCTGCCATTCTTTAATAAACCGTTTATTATTATTATTATTATTATTATTATTACGTGTATACTTCCATATTTCAGTATCCAATAATTTGTCTTGTTTCTACCACCCCAAGTTTCTCAGACAATTTCTCTCTCTCTCTCTCTCTCTCTCTTCTTCTTCTTCTTATTTTTATTATTTATCTTCTCCTTCTTCTTACCCACTTTGTACGAGAAGTGAGAGATGAAATCACACTTTTCTTGGCAGAAATCTTCATGTAATTAGAACATAAGAACATAAGAAAATGGGAGTCTGCAGAATGCCGATTGGCCTAAGCAAGGCAGATCCCTGTCCCACACAACCCCAGTTCAATTACAAAGCCCAATTATAGGCTCAACACTCTAATACCCTGAGGATCATCTTACCAAAACGGTTAGAGATTAACGCAGGATTATGGGGGTATACAGAGTGCTGATTGGCCCAACCCGGCTGATCCCCCTTCACACCCAACCCTTCTCGTCCATATGCTTATCCAATTTTATCTTAAAGCTCCCTACGGTTTTAGACCCAACTATAGCACTTGGTAGTCCATTCCACCCATCTACAACTCTGTTACCAAACCAATATTTGCCTATATCTTTTCTGAAACGAAATTTATCTAATTTGAAACCATTGGTACGAGTTCTTTCGCTATCACTGAGCTTTAGTACATTTGTCATGTCCCCTTTGTTAATCCCACTAACCCACTTGAACACCTCTATCATATCCCCTCTAACTCTGCGTCTCTCTAACGAATGTAAACCTAATTTCTTCAACCTTTCTTCATACGAAAGATTTCTAATATTATGGATCATTTTTGTCATTCTACGCTGTACTCTCTCCAATGAATCTATGTCCATTCTGTAATAAGGACACCACAATTGGACAGCATAATCCATATGGGGTCTCACTAATGACAAGTAAAGTTTTAAGATAACATCAGCAGTTCTGTTACTCACACTCCTAGAGATGAACCCGAGAATCCTGTTTGCCTTATTACGAACGCTTATACACTGTTTTCTAGGCTTCAAATCATTGCTAACAAACACACCTAGATCTTTCTCACAGTCTGAATTTTCTAATTCTAAATTAGCTAGTTTATATTTAACATTTGTATGCATCTTCCCTATCTTTAATACCTTGCATTTGTCAATGTTAAACTTCATCTGCCAATTTACTGACCATTCATGTAAGGTATCTAGATCCCTTTGGAGGCACTCTATATCGCTATCTGAATCAAGTGATCTCCCCATTTTAGTATCGTCTGCGAATTTACTTATCCTACTAGTTATACCTAAATCTAGGTCATTTATGTATATAAGAAACAACAGGGGACCTAATACCGATCCCTGGGGGACACCACTTTTGACTGCTCCCCACTCTGACTTGGTACCATTTATGCTGACTCTCTGTTTCCTACCAATTAGCCATGACCTAATCCATCCCAACAACGATCCTCCTATTCCATGTGCCTCAACCTTTCTCATCAATCTCTCATGAGGGACTCTGTCGAAAGCTTTACTGAAATCTAAATAAAAAATATCATATGACTTGTCACTATCTACTGCTTCATATACCTCTGAGAAAAAGCTAAGCAAATTAGTAAGGCAAGAACGTCCCTGAGTGAATCCATGCTGAGAAAAATTTATTAAGTTAAATTTGTCTAAGTGGCTTCTAATTTTCCTAGCAATAATAGACTCTAGCAACTTTCCTATGATTGATGTGAGACTAATGGGACGGTAATTGGATGCTATCGATTTATCACCTTTTTTGAAGATGGGAACTACATTTGCAAGCTTCCAAGCTTCTGGAACTAAACCTGTTTCTAAAGACTTGTTAAATAAAAATGCTAATGGGCTACTTAATTCATCTCTGCATTCTGTTAATACTCTAGCATATACCTCGTCAGGACCAGGCGATTTTTGAGGTTTCAGTTTGTCAATTTCCTTAAGCACATCATTTCTACTTATACTAACTGTACTTAACATATTTTCTATACTATCACTATATACCATATTGACTTCTGGAATCTGTGCCAAATTTTCATTAGTGAAAACGGAAAGAAACTGACTATTTAATGTACTGCACATTTCTAAATAATTTTCTGTTATTTCTCCTATTGAAGTTTTTAGGGGGCCTATTACATCTCTAACTTTAGATTTATATAGTTGGTAAAAATTGTTAGGGTTATTTTTTGAGTCACTGGCTATCCTTATTTCATAATTTCTTTTTGCTTTCCTGATTTCCTTTTTGACCTGTCTTGATAGAGTCTGATAGTATATATGTAAATGACTTTCGCCTTTCTTTATTTTTCTATATATTCCTTTCTTTTTTCCTATAAGATCTATTAGCTTATTAGTCATCCATTTTGGTTGGTTCTGCGGCGCTCTAAATTTTCTTTTAGGGATATATTTATTTTGAGCATTGTGGAGTGAAGCAATAAACTGGTTATATGTAGGTGGCAAGTTTAACTCTGGCATATCCTGACTTAATTGCTTAACAATAGGGTCCACCCTTAAATCTCTTCTTAGCCCACCATAATCGGCTTTTCTGAAATCTGGGATAAGTGTCGTATTCTCTTTAGCATTCCCTGTCCATTGTATATTAAAATAAATAGATTTATGATCGCTATTTCCTAGGCGGTCACCAATCTCTACATCATTTATCATATGTTCATTGTTACTGAAAACTAAATCAAGAATATTAATACCTCTAGTCGGCGTATCTATGAATTGAAATAAAAAACTATCTTGTACTACCTCAATAAACTCTACTGAATCGGAGTCGCCTATTTGGTGCTGCCAATCAATGTTCGGAAAATTAAAATCCCCCATAATGCACACATTGCTAAACCTTGATGCTATTTTAATTTCCTCCCATAACGATGTTCCGCCATTTCTACTTATATTAGGCGGTCTATATATAACTCCAATAACTATGGTCTCACTACCTGTTAACCTCTACCCAAACACTTTCATTATAATTATTTAGTCTAATACCTGATTTAATACAGCTTTTTAATGTACTCCTGACAAACACTGCTATACCCCCGCCCCTCCTACTTGTTCGGTCATATTTAAACAAACTATATCCTGGAATATCAAATTCTGCTAAAAAATGCCTAGATTCTGTATTAATCCACATAGCATATTAATCCACATATCTAGCATAGAATGCTAGATTCTAGTGAGGATCCTGAAGACTGAAGGAAATTTGCCAATGTGACCCCAATTTTTAAGGATGGGGATCATGAGTCTCTCAAGAATTATCAACCAATTATATTTATTTCTATCATAGAAAGGATAGTAGTAGACAAGACAGTTGACTACCTGGAAATCCACGATTGCGTGGTATCGAGGTATAGGAATTTTAGCCCTGTTAATATTGCAACATTCAAACAATGCTTGGAAAATGTTTCCTGGGATCTGGTGTTTGCCTCAAATAATCCAAACACAGTGTATACAAATTTTCAAAGTATTTTTAATGCTTGTTTCAATAAATACTTCCCTCTTATAGTAAAGAAAACAGAAATTAAGTACCTCTCTAAACCCTACATAACACCATACAATGTCATAATGAATATGATAAGAGAGAAATATAAATTATACAGGAAATATGCTAAAAGGCCCATAACCTATGGTGAAGACTTTCGTAAATTGCGTAACAAGGTCACATTAAAAATAAAACAAAGATAAATCTGAGTATTACCAGAACAAACTAGAAGAAAGCACGGGAGACGGTAAGAAAACATGGAATATAATTAACACCCTTCTTAACAGACAAAAACATTCTAAAATTAGTGACATTTTTCTCATTAATAATATAGAAACCACAAGGCAAGATGACATAGCAAGACATTTTAACAATTACTTCATTAATGTTCCAAAACAATTAGCAGAAAAGGTAGAAACATCTAATACAAACTTTAAGTCATATCTGATGAACAGACAAACAGAAACATTCAATATGCGTCACACCACAGAAAACGAGTTAAAGGAAGTTCTATCCCAATTGCGTGACTCTTCACCTGGTTGTGATGGTGTTCCTATCAGCATCATTAAGGAGGTAGCATCAGGTATGTATCCTGTTCTCTTGCATCTGTGTAACTCATCCTTCTCCACTGGTATATTTCCTGATCAATTAAAGATTGCTAAAGTTACGCCAATATTCAAATCGGGGGATAAGAGAGAATTTAAAAATTATCGACCTGTATCAGTTCTTCCTGTTCTTAGTAAAATATTAGAAAAACTTATGTACAACAAGCTTTCAAACTTCTGTCAGGACAACCATATTCTAACATCCTCTCAATATGGTTTCAGACAGGGAAAATCGACTGAATCTGCCCTTATAAACTTTTCTAATTATATTTTGACATAATTTGACAGTAAATTATATACAATAGCGACATTCCTAGATTTTTCAAAGGCCTTTGATACAGTTGACCATCATATCCTTATAAGTAAACTAGAACATTATGGCATAAGACACACAGAAAATTCCTGGTTTAAATCGTACTAAACCGTAAGCAATATGTCCATTATAATGATCATCAATCAGATACACAAGTCATATCGTATGGTGTACCCCAGGGATCAATATTGGGACCTCTACTTTGTCTATTGTATATAAATGATTTTGTCAATTCTAGTAGGTTATTGAAGTTCATATTATTTGCAGACGACAGTACTCTGTATGCCAGCCATCATGACCTCCCCACCCTCATATGCCAAACAAATAATGAGTTAATCATAATAGATAAATGTGTAAAATGTAACAGACTCACTATAAATGTCAGTAAAACAAATTATATGAACTTCAACAGGAGAAAAAATGCTCCTCCCCATGCAGTTGCATTAACATTTGGTAATTCAACTTTGGAAGAAGTAGAAAGTACACAATTTCTCGGAGTTATGATTGATAAGAAACTGTCGTGGAGTGGACATATTCAGTATGTAAGGAATAAAGTAAGCAAACAATGTGGTATAATTAGATTGATACGCCATTTACTAACTTCCAAAGCTTTGAAACAAGTTTATTAATCATTAGCATATCCCAACATATATTATTGTAATACAGTATGGGGAACTGCGGGAAAAACAAAAATACGACCATTGGTAACAGCCCAGAAAACGCATAATAAGGACAATAGCTTTTCAATCAAGGTATGAACATACAAATAATTTGTTTTTCAAACTTAAACTATTAAAATTGGACGATATAAATATATACTGTTCTTCGTTGTTTGTTTACAAATCACTCCATAGTGTCATTACTAATGACATGTTTAGGGTCCGCGAAAATAACAGGTATAACTTTAGAAACAATGCATCATTAAATATTCCGTTAATGAACTCAAGACAGTCCCAAACATCAATAAAATATCATGGTGTAAAGGTATGGAACCAATTGCCATTGAATATTCGAGAAAGTACTTCATTGCCCAGCTTCAAGAGTTCTCTTAAATTTTATTTGCTAAATAAATACCAAGCAGCATTACAAGGAAATATTCATGTGTGAGGGTTTATTTACTCATTGTTTCTGGTGGCTTAAGTGTTTTATTACAATCAAACACAGTCCACTATTCACTATAAACATACCGGTTACGGTATATATTTTAAGGTACTGTAGCCTACATATTATAATGCACCGTACTAATTGTATCTCCTATGTATATGTATATGTAGCCTACATATTATAATGCACCGTACTAATTGTATCTCCTATGTATATGTATATGTAGCCTACATATTATAATGCACCGTACTAATTGTATCTCCTATGTATATGTATATGTAGCCTACATATTATAATGCACCGTACTAATTGTATCTCCTATGTATATGTATATGTAGCCTACATATTATAATGCACCGTACTAATTGTATCTCCTATGTATATGTATATGTAGCCTACATATTATAATGCACCGTACTAATTGTATCTCCTATGTATATGTATATGTAGCCTACATATTATAATGCACCGTACTAATTGTATCTCCTATGTATATGCGTAATTGGGTTGTATCTCCAGGTGTAAGGAAAATTTATTTGTGTTTCTCATAAATGTGTTAACAGTAAATGAACATAGTAAGTATGAGTAAGAATATAAGTATATAATTGGATATGTATAAACATTTTAGATATGCGTAATGTTTGTGAATGCGTCTAGTTCTCAAGAGTTGTTTTGGTGTTTGTATGCATATGTATGTCTGTGTTTGCATAATTATATATTTCAGCTGATATTATATGTAGCTTGCTAAAATTGCATAATAAATATAATTTATTATACTATGCTATGCTAGTATACTATGCTAGTATGCTAGTAGAAATATTGAAGGTGTAACAGAAGATGGGAATTCAGTTAGAAATAAAGGTAAATCCGATACCAGTAAAATAAATTAATTGCGATTATATTATACAAACTGTAGGAGTTTATGTAACAAAATGGATGAACTTAGAGCACTTGTTAGCAACGAAAATATAGACATTATAGCACTGACTGAAGCATGGATTAATACAGAATCAAGATTTTTTTTAGCAGAATGCCATATACCAGGATATAGTTTGTTTAAACACGACCGAACAAGTAGGAGGGGCGGCGGAATAGCAGTGTTTGTCAGGAGTTCTTTAAAAAGCTGTATTAAATCAGGTATTAGACTAAATACTGATAACGAAAGTGTTTGGGTTGAGGTTAGCGAAGGTAGTGAGACCATAATTATTGGAGTTATTTATAGACCACCAAATATGAGTAAAAACGAAGGTACAGCTTTATGGCAGGAAGTGAAAATAGCATCAAGGTTTAGCAATGTGTGTATTATGGGGGATTTTAATTTTCCGAATATTGATTGGCAGCATCAAATCGGCGACTCAGATTCAAAAGAGTTTATTGAGGCGGTACAGGATAGTTTTGTATTTCAATTCATAGACTCGCCTACTAGAGGTAATAATATCCTCGATTTAGTTCTCAGTAATAATGAACAAATGATAAATAATGTAGAGATAGGAGACCAACTAGGAAATAGTGATCATAAATCAATTTATTTTAACATACAATGGACAGGAAAGGCTAAAGAGAATACGACACTTATCCCAGATTTCAGAAAAGCCAATTATGGTGGATTAAGAAGAGCCTTAAGAGTCGATCCTATGGTTAAACTATTAAGTGGACCCAGGTGCGCTAATGAACATACTCTCTCTCAGATACCTGTCTTAACTCAGGATAATTTGACAGCTACATATAATCATTTTATTTCTTCACTCCACAATGCGCAAAATAAATATATCCCCAAAAGAAAATTTAGATCAACACAGAACCAACCCAAATGGATGAATAATAGACTATTAGACCTTCTAGGAAAAAAGAGAGGAATATATCGAAAAATTAAGAAAGGCGAAATTCACCTACTTGCTTACTATCAGAATCTATCAAGAGAGGTTAAAAAAGGTATAAGGACAGACAAAAGAAATTATGAAATCAGGATAGCCAAAAAATAACCCTAAGGCTTTTTACCAGCTATATCAATCTAAAATAGGCCCCCTTAAAACTTCGATAGGAGAAATGACAGAACATTATTTAGAAATGTGCAGTACATTAAATAGTCAGTTTCTATCCGTTTTCACTAATGACAATTTGGCACAGATTCCAGAAGTCCGTAAGGTATATAGCGATAGTATAGAAAATAGGTTAAGTACGGTTACTATAAATAGAAATGATGTGCTTAAGGAAATTGCCAGACTGAAACCTCAGAAATCGCCTGGTCCCGATGAGGTATATGCCAGAGTATTAAAAGAATGCAGAGATGAGTTAAGTTACCCATTAACATTTCTTTTTAACAATTCATTAGAAACAGGTATAGTTCCAGAAGCTTGGAAGCTTGCAAATGTAGTTCCGATTTTCAAAAAAGGTGATAAATCAATAGCATCCAATTACCGTCCCATTAGTCTCACTTCAATGATAGGAAAGCTACTAGAGTCAATTATTGCTAGGAAAATGAGAAACCACTTAGAAACATTTAACTTAATAAATTCTTCTCAGCATGGATTCACACAGGGACGTTCTTGCCTTACTAATTTGCTTAGTTTTTTCTCAGAGGTATATGAAGCAGTAGATAATGACAAGGCATACGATATTATATATTTAGCTTTCAGTAAAGCTTTCGACAGAGTCCCTCATGAGAGATTGATGAGAAAGGTTGAGGCACATGGAATAGGTGGGGCGTTGTTGGGATGGATTAGGTCATGGCTAATTGGTAGGAACCAGAGAGTCAGCATAAATGGTACCAAGTCAGAGTGGGGATCAGTCAAAAGTGGTGTCCCCCAGGGATCGGTATTAGGTCCCCTGTTGTTTCTTATATACATAAATGACCTAGATTTAGGTATAACTAGTAGGATAAGTAAATTTGCAGAGGATACTAAAATGGGGAGATCAATTGATTCAGATAGCGATATAGAATGCCTCCAAAGGGATCTAGATACCTTACATGAATGGTCAGTAAATTGGCAGATGAAGTTTAACATTGACAAATGCAAGGTATTAAAGATAGGGAAGATGCAAACAAATGTTAAATATAAACTAGCTAATTTAGAATTAGAAAATTCAGACTGCGAGAAAGATCTAGGTGTGTTTGTTAGCAATGATTTGAAGCCTAGAAAACAGTGTATAGGCGTTCGTAATAAGGCAATCAGGATTCTCGGGTTCATCTCTAGGAGTGTGAGTAACAGAACTGCTGATGTTATCTTAAAACTTTACTTGTCATTAGTGAGACCCCATATGGATTATGCTGTCCAATTGTGGTGTCCTTATTACAGAATGGACATAGATTCATTGGAGAGAGTACAGCGTAGAATGACAAAAATGATCCATAATATTAGAAATCTTCCGTATGAAGAAAGGTTGAAGAAATTAGGTTTACATTCGTTAGAGAGACGCAAAGTTAGAGGGGATATGATAGAGGTGTTCAAGTGGGTTAGTGGGATTAACAAAGGGGACATGACAAATGTACTAAAGCTCAGTGATAGCGAAAGAACTCGTACCAATGGTTTCAAATTAGATAAATTTCGTTTCAGAAAAGATATAGGCAAATATTGGTTTGGTAACAGAGTTGTAGATGGGTGGAATGGACTACCAAGTGCTATAGTGGGATCTAAAACTGTAGGGAGCTTTAAGATAAAATTGGATAAGCATATGGACGAGAAGGGTTGGGTGTGAAGGGGGATCAGCCGGGTTGGGCCAATCAGCGCTCTGCAGACCCCCATAATCCTGCGTTAATCTCTAACCGTTTTGGTAAGATATTAGAGTATTAGAGTGTTGAGCCTATAATTGGGCTTTGTAATTGATTTGGGTTTGTGTGGGACAGGGATCTGCCTTGCTTAGGCCAATCGACTTTCTGCAGACTCCCATTTTCTTATGTTCTTATTTTCTTATAATTATATGTATACATATATGCGTGTAGATGATTGTATGAATGAATGTATGTATACATGTAGATAGGTTATGTATGAATTTATAATGAATGTGTATTAATGTAAATTTGGATGTTTTGTTTGAGCATAACAAATTGCCGTACTTTATTTGTGTGCACTTTTTCTACTATATATTATGTATGCGTAGGCAAATTATGTTATGTTTCATAGTGATTCCATACATTATTAAGTTAATAATTTATCATATAGTTAATCTTCTATTTAGTCATATTATTCACATAAACTTACATCTGCAATATAATGTAATAATCTAGAATGAGGATAATATCGAGCTTGTAATATTCAGGTGCCTTTAGGAGAGATTACTCTCAAAAGGCTCAGCCAGCATCAACATTTGTCTCTGTAATTAAATATGTATTGGCTCGATATCATTCTCATTCTAGATTATTACATTATATTGCAGATGTAAGTTTATGTGAACAATATGACTAAATAGAAGATTAACTATATGATAAATTATTAACTTAAATGGCTAAATAAAACATTTCAATTTCAATTTCAATTTCGATTTAATTACAGATTTCCAACATGGATTCAGGCAACACCGATCATGTCTTACCAATGTTTTAGAATATCCATAAAAGCTAAGCGAGTATGACAAAAGTAGACCCATAGACATCCTTTTCTTAGATTAAAAAAAAAAAAAAAAAATTGACAAAGTGCCTCATTTACGACTATTGTTAAAAGTTAGTGCATCTATACTCTGTTTCTTTTCAGCTGACGATAAATTGAATCCATTAGCAGTTAAATTATCGACACTTGATACAAAATACGAAACTACTATGTATCTGCATCATCACAAAGTTAATATATTGACACCATATTTCATTATATAATCTTCAAAATAACTCAAAAATCTTGATGGGAAATTTGCACATATCCTTCAGTTGAAAAGAAACAGACTATAATACTGTATTAATACAGAGGTCACAAATTGGACAGAGTTGGCTAACATATAGACAACAACAGGTGGTAATCAATGGTGTTTCTTCTGAGTGGACTCCAGTCACTTCTCAAGTTCCACAGGGATATGTCCTTGGCCAACTTCTGTTTATCATATTATGTCAATGACATCGATATTGGTCTGTTGAATGTTATCTCCAAATTTACATATGACATTAAGCTTGGAGTGAATGTGAAGGACGCTAAAGGGGTTGAACAGCTCAGGATGGATCTTAACAAATTGCGTGAATGGTCTGAGATATGGCAGATGTCACTAAATTTGGAAAAGTGCAAGGTGATGTTTATCGGCCAAGAAAACCCCAAGTCAGGCAAATCTGGAAGTGACTGACTTCGACAAGGATTCTGGTGTTCTGATTAGCTGTGACCTACAGTGTTCTAAGCAGTGCACTTTAGTAAAGAAGAAAGCTAAAACAATATTGGGCTATATTGAGAAGCAATTCAAGTAGATAAAATAAGGAAATAGTCCTAAAGTATGCTGTTCACTTCTGGTCTCCAGTACTCACGAAATATATAGAGGGACTAGAAAGAGTACAAACTAAGGCTTCAAAGCTTATTCCATCGATTACAAGACTATGCAATGAGGAACGATTGAGAGCTCTTGATATCTTTTTGCTGGAACGAGTTCAGCTCTTTGAAGTTTTAAATTACTTAATGTGTTTAACAATGTGGATTATAGCAAAATGTTTCAATATCAACACAACACTCAATCATGGCTGGAAGTTAGAATTAGAAATGTTCAGCACTAGTACTTGTGGAAACTGTTTCACATACATTATGTTCTGATCGGAACAAACTGCTCACTAAACTTGTCAATAGTTTTTCAGGAGAGCAGTTTAACAAGAGAGTAGATTGTATATTGCACACTCTGCAATAAGTATAGTGCACAACGCAATCTCTGCTTTTCCACTTCGAGTATCTCTCCAAAATGGACCACTTGCTTTTTAGGATACTAACTATTCCTTGTAATTCTGTGTAAGTCTCTCTCTCTCTCTCGCTCTCTCCAGAATGTATATATTTTCGTTCCCCAGTTTCGGATTTCTTTCCGTGGGTAAAGGTGCAGGATACGATAGCGACTCGGGCGACGTGTTCTGATATGGAGGGAGGAAAGTGCTGGTTCCAAATTTTCATGGGAGAGGGTCGATATAGGCCATTCATTATCAGTAGGCCAAAACTTGTTACCTCTAACCTCTGTAACTCAAACATGGATAAAGCAAACGGGCTGTAAATATCCACACCTATTCCCTGGCTGACTCTTTCCAAATGGTAGGAATATTAGTTTGAATATTCTAATAGTTATTAAGTTATAGAGGTTAGTAGTAAAGATTGTTGGCCTAATAATAATTAATGTATAATGTGTGATGGTACTTGAGGAATATCATCGTACTGTTGAAATGGATGTGGATGTGAATATAGTCTGTAACCAGTGAACTCAGCTCGCCCATGCCGATCAGATGTTAACATATATTTGTGTACATGCGTCACTGGTCTAACACACCTCTTATGTCCGTCATTGCAGTGAGAAATGTGCAAAACCATGCCCTCAAATCAATAACATTTAGGGCGGGTGTGGGAAGGGGAACCCTGAATTGTTGGCCCAGCAATCAAGCACGTTACCACCCAGCCACGCAGGGGAATTTGGAATTAACCCCTTTTGTACCGGCGTACCTCTATTCTCGCCACTATTAGACGATTTTATTCAGTTTTAAAAAGGGCCCCCAGCAATCAACACCTAGGCTCCGAACTATCTCACTTAACCCTTTTTAATACTGCAGATCTTTCTTAGTCATTCATCACTATTTTTGTGTTTGTCAAATCCTTAAGGGGAGATGGGCTTTTTTTGTAGACCCCAATCTCCCTCATGTTCGCCCCATTAATTTGTTGATTTTATGACCTTTCACCCCATATATTTGTCAATGTTTAGACCTTTCGTGCTATTTAGTTGTCGATTCTTTTCCTGGCGAACGATAGTGAGCCTGTAATTTTGGAAGAACCTGCCTTCGGCCGGGAAATTTTCTACCGAAAAATGTATAAATTATTCTAGAAGGGGGATCTAATGGATTTGTTTTAAGTTTGATTGAGATCTATGGGGGGAAACTAGAATAATAATGAATAAATGAAACAAAACGATCAAAAAGTGAACCAGTAAGTCTCACAGCGAGTATCATTGAGATAGATCTAAAAATGATCAAGGTAATTTTGGTGGGAATGTTTTATGGGTGTGTGGTAAGCGAGGGCGATGGTCGATAGTTGAACATTTCCATTAAAAGCAGCTTTAGCTTTTTAAAGGGGTATGGTTCATTTTGTGGTCGATTTTTGTTGTTTTTACATTTATGTATTATTGTTCTAGTTGCCTCCCTAGACCTCTATCAAACAGGGGAGGCTGAACTTTCATTTAGCCCAGAAGTCAAAATTTCAAATTTATTTTTTATTTTTCTAAAATGCTTCTTTCAACATAGGAGAATAGCATACGAGGGCAACAAAATACATATCACATCCATACCCCCCCCCCCATTCACCCCCACCCTCCAACCAACCAAATTGGACCCCCTCAGCCCAATTATTATTTTTTTTTTCTTTTCTAAAAGGCTTCTGTAAACAATAGAGACTATCATATGAGGGCATAAACACCCATATGACATCCCTAGCCCCCCAGGCCCCCAATATCATGGATGTATATACAAAACCTTGGGAAAACATCCATCCAGTTGGAAGATCAAGCTTTATACATTAGTATGCCATACAACTAAGTTTTCTCTAACACCCTACTAATAGAAAACGTCTCTGGTAGGAGTAGCTAAGCTATTTTCACATGATTATGGCACCCTGAAGAATGATTTTATAAGTTCTGCGATTTCCAGAGATCATATATTGGCAACTCCCAAGTGTAACTACACTTTTGTATATTGCTCTGCTTCATTCCCCTTCTACACACTATATATAGGACTATATAGCAACGTTCTAGCGTTGCCACAATGGCCGCCCCTCCGATATTTCCGAAGATTCAACCTTTTTCATGTCAAAATTTGCGCTACCCAAAAAATAAATATATTATAAAAAAAATTTCAGCACCTTCTATTATTCAATATGGGAAAGCGTTAACGCTACGTTGTAGGGGATGCTTGTAGGATGCGCCATAACAAAATTGCAGGAAATTTGAAAATTTTTCAATGTCTAGAATGATTTTTCATATAGTGCGATGAAATTCGCGTGCGCGCGTGCGCACGCACATAGAGAGCTAATTTTTTTCAGCGAGTCTTAGTATTTCCATTGGTATTAAGATGGTATAATGCCAGAAACAAAATCTCTTATACAGGGTGAATTGGGGGTGTAAGGTTCAGCCTCCCCTTGATAACCCCAGGATATCCCCTCAAGATATATTTGTAATTTTTTTGTAGAAACATGTCCTGGCCGAAGGCCAATTCCTCCCAAATTACAGGCTCGCTATCGCTCGCCAGGAAAACATGGAAACCAAAATGACACAAAAAGTCTTAATATTGACACATAAAAGGAGCAAAATAACTAAAATT
Organism: Paralithodes platypus; assembly: GCA_032716605.1. Lineage (NCBI taxonomy): Eukaryota > Metazoa > Arthropoda > Malacostraca > Decapoda > Lithodidae > Paralithodes > Paralithodes platypus. The sequence goes on from CM064530.1 coordinate 30,515,924, forward strand.
CGCCAAACTAATGGGCCGAACGTCTTAAAATTGAAAGCTAACAGGGCTAAGGATGAGGGAGAAGAGGGGCCAGAAAAACGGACCATTTCCCCTTAAACATCTGTGACGTTAACCACTCCGTTAGAACCGCATGGCTTGTCCTACAGTGACTCGCTAGGATCGCCAGGGCAGTGGATGGGGCTACAGTTTGTGTATTAGAGTGTGCTTTATTTCATATGAAAGCTTGTGTCATGGGCAGTCCAGAAAGGCTCTTTGTTTTCACCCATGTCAAGGCTTTATATATTTAATTGTAAAGTATATGTTTTATCATTAACTAGTAATGATGGGATCTGGGAGAGAGAGAGGGAGTAGAACAGAGTGAGAGGGAGCGCGTAGTGTTTTTGTCCCGCTCGATGACGTCACGGCTGGCTGCCTCGTTCGTGGGGGTTGGTTGAGAGAGGTCCTTTCCATGCTGTTAGATCCCTTGCTAGTGGCTAGAGGACTTGTAACCGCTTTTTTCCCACGCGGCTCGAGCTGGTGCGAGTATATATACAGTTCCTCGCCACTCTCTCCCTCAGATCTGGTTTCTAGAGCGCACCCATCTTTTTCCCTTGCTACCTGTACCCCGTTCGCACCTGAGAATCTTTTCCTCTGCCTATCTCTCTCATTTTCCATATCTTTCACCCCCTTTTTATTAATATTATACCCCCTCTGGTTAACTCTGCAAAATCAGCTTCATGCTGGCCAGTTGTATTGTGCGTTAAGGTCTGATATAACCTATGTATGTTAGTTGTTAAGATAAGTGGATCACGAAGCATTGGTTGGCATTTATATTGTTTAAGTACTGCATCCTTTAATTATTAGTGTTCTGCTGGATTAGATAATGCTAGACTAGGAGTCTGATATTATAAAGTATTGTTTCCTATGAGTGCTGGCTTTAGTTAAAAGCTGCACGACATACCTGAGAACTGGAGTTGATTGAGTAAATTCTAGTCTGTGTGCCATTGAGAATAGAGCATGCACGAATGAGGGCTTTTTGCCTATACCATTCTGCACTGTTCTAGTCTCGATTGTTTGTCTTTGAGGTACGCCAGGAGAACGCTTAATACTTCGGTATTAAGGTTTCTCAAGAGAGCTACCCTTCATTATAACGTAATATTTGACGCACAGACTTGAGATTTGCACTAGGCTATGCGGCATGCCATGCGCACCAGTATCTCGTATCATTGACTCTAGCTAGACTTTATCAATCATAGTAGACATTAAGTATATTAACCTAATTACTCTTTTTATGCATACCCGTTTATGATTACACAAGCATTTCGCAGCCTAGTTTGATGTATTGAGACACAAACGACTTAGGCTCTTTTTGTTGATAGGAATACTGCATTGTCGTGGCGATTATTATTATTGTTGTTGTGTTTAGGATATTCTTGGCTCCGACGGCATTATATATATTCTGCCTTTTTGTGTGCATAGCCTGCACGAGCATTGTTCCGCTGCCTGCCTTTTTGGGTTCCATTTCCGATACGAGCATCTTTATAGCATCTAACATTTAAAGAAGATTCCTTGTTAGTGTTGAAGGACTTTAGTGCACTTTCTTTCATGCAGGAGTGCCTGACATTTATTGATTAAAGTAACGTAAGCTGTAACTTCTCTTACCACCTTACTTTGCATACCATAACCAAGCACCTTCGGTTATAGGTAGTAATAGGCTGTTTTCACATAACATTAAGCCTAGAGTAGACGCACATTTATTGAGAGTTTGATAGCCTATTATTGCATATAGAACTCTGTAGAGTATTTGTGTTCTTTGTTCACTGGGAATATACATCAGAGGTTGGAGCTAGCGCTTTCCGTTGTAACATTTATGCCATTACTAGTCCAATGAATAAGAGCCCTGATATCTTTGAACCCCAGTCGTAACAAATGGCGACCTTACCTAGGATTTGGTGAACCTACATTTATTAAGCAGGGAACATTTGTTGTTTTGGAGAATATTTTGCGGGGATCAGCAAGAATAATTTTTTTTTTGCAACATAGTATAGCCCTTGAGTATTTCCGAGAATTTTTGTGTGTATATCGAGGTATAAGAGTTTGGGGTGCTTCTTTTCTGAATATTGTGGTGAGAAATTTTTGTGAGCATCATGTCTTATACCGGATCAGAGGAGAATGGAGACACAGTACGTAATGTCGAGACCGAGGAACAGCAGTATGATGATATGGTTAATCAGGTGAACTGTGAGGAGGATGCTAGGATATTTTTGCAATGGCCTGTTACTGCCGAGCGGTTGGAGGGTATGGAGCGGTACGGTCTTCAATGCCTGGCCACAGCTATCGGTCATGCGGTTACTAGCAGCATGACCAAGGATAACTTGATAACGTGTGTACTGGGCAGGGTGACTGGTGAGCGAGATGGGTTGAGTGCTCAGAGCCCTTCGGCCATGCTTCCCCTACACTCGACTCCCAGCCATCCCAGTAGTTTGCCGACCCCGGGTACGCTTCCGCAGTTGGGTGGTGACTGGCAGGGGGGGTTGCCCCTGGGGGGACCACCGGTAATTTCAAACATTGTAGCACCTTCACCTCCTCAAGGGTTATCTCCAGAATTATTGTTTAAGCTCGAATTAGCTAAGCTTCAGCATCAGCAGCAAATAGAATCAGCTAAGATCGAAGAGAGAAAGGCCATCAGGGCATCTGAGCTTCAGCATCAGCAGCACATAGAGCTAGCAAAAATCCAAGCGGATTTAGAGTCGACTAGGTACTGTGCCGACATGGACGTAGAGAAGTCGCGAGTAGAGGCAACGGGACAGCGACTTGGGGCTGGTTCATGAGCAGTCTCTCTCGCACTTATTGAAACTGGTTCCGGTGTTTGATGAGAGTGGTGTAACAGAATTTTTCACACGCTTTGAGAAGAAGTGCCAGGAACACCAGTGGCCAGAGAATAAATGGGCAGCACTTGTATCCTCTAGATTAATAGGCAAGGGTCTTAAAGCCTACGATGCGTTACCTTTGGAGTTATGTATTGTGTACGAGGATCTCAAGGAGGCTGTCCTGAGGGCTTACGAACTGCAACCAGAAACGTACCGTTTGAAGTTCCGGGGTGTAACTAAAGGGAGAGATAGCACCTTTTTGGAACACGCCCGGGACTTGTCCGATGCTATGGGGAACTGGCTCCGATCTGAGAAGGTAACAACGTTTGATGGAGTTAAGCAGTTAATGATGTTGGAGCAGTTCTTTAAGAGCACGGGCGGTGATCTAACTTTGAACTTAAAGGAGAAAAACCCAAGAACTCTAGTAGAAGCAGCAGAAATGGCTGATCTACGGCTGTCGTTGATTCGGGGTTGCGGGTCCTCACAGAAGTACGATGCAAGTGCTAGGGACCGTTATCCTCCCCCTCCCCGTAGCAATGACACATCTAAACCAAAGAGCAATGAAACTAAAACTGAAGCCAAACCTACCACCACACCGTATGTGAAAAGTCAGGGGCCTTTTACATCACAGTATAAGCCGAAACCGAAATTTATGTGTTTTAGGTGCCACCAGGAGGGTCATAAGGCAAATGAGTGCCCTAGTCGACCTCCTCCGGCAGCCGTGTCTTTTGCTCACGGCATTGGAGTGTTCAAGAGGACATCGGAGTTTGTTAGAGGCATTTCTTCCGAGGTAAATACACTGCCAGTGCAGAAGGATCCGGAAGGCTTATTCCCTGTCCGTGATGCCTTTAGTGACCACAGGGGACTCGGTTGTGTGGAGTGGGGGGGTAGAAGACATGAGGTGAGAATTTTGCGTGACACTGGGGCATCGCAAACACTGTTGAGAAATGTCACTGGTAAACCTGTCAATACGGTGCGGGTGGTTGTGGTTCAGGGAGTTAATGCGACAAGGTCATACCCGCTTGTAAGAATGAAGGTGGAAGTTGATGGTGTGACTCGTGACCTGGATGTAGGAATTGTGGAGAAGTTACCTGTTGGGGGCGTCGACCTCCTTCTTGGCAACGACTTTGCGGGGCCTACTTCTGAGGCTCCACCCTTAGTCGTTGTCGAGAAGCCGGCCGACGTGAGTAGGGAGGAGCAGGAGTGGGTTGAGAAGTGTCCGGGGCAGCCTATGGTGTGTGTTGTCACCGGAGATTCTGCATCCAGGGAGTCAAATTCTGGTCAACAATCTTTAGATCAGCGGAGGAAGGGTACCGAGAAGGGGTTGGAAGTTGATGCGGTTGAGAGTTTAGTATCAACGGCCCTTCTCGGGGACTCAGTATTAGGACCACATTTCGAGTCTGGAGAAGACCCAGTAACTGTTCCTGAAGGGGCAGAGGATGGGCTTAAAAAGACGAAAGAGTTGAAGGAGGACAGTGATGCACAGTCGGGAGATGGGGCAACAAGGTACCCTGACGCGTACCCTATGAGAAATGGGTCGGCGAAAACGGTGGTCCGAAGCTTGCTAGTGTATTTTTCCCGGTATGGTTACCCGCAGGGGATTCAGTCAGTCCGGGGACCCAACTTCACTTCTAGCCTCTTTGTACAAGCAATGCCGCAGCATGGGATTGTTGGGGTTGTGTCATCTGCATATCATCCGGAGAGCCAGGGTGTGTTAGAGCGATGGCACTCAGCCTTGAAATCTGTGCTTCGTTGTTGTTGCTTTGAGAGTGGGAGGGATTGGGATCTTGGCCTGCCATGTGTTTTGTTTGCTGTGTGGGAGGTACCTGGGGAGAGTTTGGGATTCAGCCCTAATGAGCTCGTCTTTGGACACCGTGTCAGAGGGCCTCTCCATATGGTTGAAGAAGTATGGGAGGGCGCAGAAAAACCTTGTTCTATGCTCAAGTGTGTCCTCAACAGTCGAGAACGGATGTTGCGCAGTCTGGAGTTGGCTGGCCGTAATTTGACTAGCTCTCAGGCCCTCAGGAAGGACAGGTACGACCTCAAGGTTGAACTCAGGGAGTTTCACGTGGGTCAGGAGGTGTTGATTCTACTGCCCCTTGTAGGTCACCCCTTATCCGCGAAGTACGCTGGTCCTTATAGGGTGGTGGAGGAGCTATCGGACCTGGTTTACTTGGTAGCCACTCCAGACAGACGGAAGCGCAATCAGTTATGTCATGATAATCCCGTGAAGGAGTATGGGAGGCACCCCCCTGAGCCTCTCACTGTGCCTGTGATGACGTTTAGCAGTCAAGGTGGAGAAGGAGAACGGGACAGTCAAGCTCAGGTGGAGGATAACTGGAAGGATAAGAAGTTCAAATGGGCGCCTGAGTGTGAGAAGGTGTTTAGGGAAGTAAAACACCTGTTGTGCACTCACCCGATCCTCAGGGCCCCTGACTTTAGCCTACCTTTCCAACTAGCAATGGAGGCTAGTGGTGTGGGGGCTGGTGCCGTCCTTGTGGAAAAGGACGATGATGGGCTGGAGCATCCTGTTAGTTTCTGCTCGGAGAAGTACAATTCGGCCCAGGGGAGCTGCTCTGTTGTCAAGGAGGAGCTGCTGGCGGTTGTACTTGCTCTGAGGCATTTCGAGGTCTGTGTTCCAGCCTATGGTCCGGTCGTTGTAGTTTACCCAGATCATCACCCTCTCAAGTTCTTGGACCAGTTTCACAATCGGAATATGAGGCTGACCAGGTGGTCACTAAGGTTATTGGTATATAACCTGGACATACGCCATATTGCCGGTTGTGACAACGTGGTTGCAGATGGTCGTTCAAGGGTATATGATCCTGGGTAGATTGACACACGGGTAGCCTCCTGCTTTAGTTTGAATAGTATTTTGCGCTTGGTGCTTGTTGGCTCGCGGTTGTAGCCCAGCGTATTGGGTCGTAAAGCAGGAGTTGAGCGTTTGGTATAGAAGAAAAAACTAGGCTTGCCCCTATAGTGCAGCCGAAATAAACAAATTATAAACATAAAAATCAAATAAAAACTCTTTCTTTGATAGTTGAATTGTTTAGTATGTTATAGCAGTAATTCTGAGTTGCACTCCTCTCAGAATGCTGGGCTAGAGAAGCTCGCTCTTGAGGAGCATAACTACATATAATTTAACCTATGGTGTTGGGGAGGGTTATAGTTTTGAAAAATGTTTTGTTGAAGAACTGTGCCAGATATTTTACTGCCGCTGGGTGATGGGAAGTGGAGATATAGCATGGGTTCTAACCATCAGATTTTTGTGAGCCTTGGGGCCTCTGAGAAAAATCTTGGGGGGGGTGTGACGTTAACCACTCCGTTAGAACTGCATGGCTTGTCCTACAGTGACTCACTAGGATCGCCAGGGCAGTGGATGGGGCTACAGTTTGTGTATTAGAGTGTGCTTTATTTCATATGAAAGCTTGTGTCATGGGCAGTCCAGAAAGGCTCTTTGTTTTCACCCATGTCAAGGCTTTATATATTTAATTGTAAAGTATATATTTTATCATTAACTAGTAATGATGGGATCTGGGAGAGAGAGAGAGAGTAGAACAGAGTGAGAGGGAGCGCGTAGTGTTTTTGTCCCGCTCGATGACGTCACGGCTGGCTGCCTCGTTCGTGGGGGTTGGTTGAGAGAGGTCCTTTCCATGCTGTTAGATCCCTTGCTAGTGGCTAGAGGACTTGTAACCGCTTTTTTCCCACGCGGCTCGAGCTGGTGCGAGTATATATACAGTTCCTCGCCACTCTCTCCCTCAGATCTGGTTTCTAGAGCGCACCCATCTTTTTCCCTTGCTACCTGTACCCCGTTCGCACCTGAGAATCTTTTCCTCTGCCTATCTCTCTCATTTTCCATATCTTTCACCCCCTTTTTATTAATATTATACCCCCTCTGGTTAACTCTGCAAAATCAGCTTCATGCTGGCCAGTTGTATTGTGCGTTAACCCTTAAAAAGAAGCTCACCACATAAGTCGTTTTTAATAAAGCTGGACTATGTGGCGGCGCTCGACATACGTCGAGTGGCAATTTCAGCACGTAATGTTGCACGGTTATTGCAAGAAAACTATCCATCATACAAGGATCGTTATGGTGTCATTCGAAAGCTCTGTTTATGCCCTTTCAGGGATAGATACTTGTTTTACGTTCTGGGTCTTATTTAGGTATGAAAATGATCACGTAAACAGCCCTATTTTGGCTAAAAACACCCCGCTGGGCGGTACATATAAATAAACCGCATAGGCCGCTAAAGAAGGGTTAAGGTCTGATATAACCTATGTATGTTAGTTGTTAAGATAAGTGGATCACGAAGCATTGGTTGGCATTTATATTGTTTAAGTACTGCATCCTTTAATTATTAGTGTTCTGCTGGATTAGATAATGCTAGACTAGGAGTCTGATATTATAAGGTATTGTTTCCTATGAGTGCTGGCTTTAGTTAAAAGCTGCACGACATACCTGAGAACTGGAGTTGATTGAGTAAATTCTAGTCTGTGTGCCATTGAGAATAGAGCATGCACGAATGAGGGCTTTTTGCCTATACCATTCTGCACTGTTCTAGTCTCGATTGTTTGTCTTTGAGGTACGCCAGGAGAACGCTTAATACTTCGGTATTAAGGTTTCTCAAGAGAGCTACCCTTCATTATAACGTAATATTTGATGCACTAGGCTATGCGGTATGCCATGCACACCAGTATCTCGTATCATTGACTCTAGCTAGACTTTATCAATCATAGTAGACATTAAGTATATTAACCTAATTACTCTTTTTATGCATATCCGTTTATGATTACACAAGCATTTCGCAGCCTAGTTTGATGTATTGAGACACAAACGACTTAGGCTCTTTTTGTTGACAGGAATACTGCATTGTCGTGGCGATTATTATTATTGTTGTTGTGTTTAGGATATTCTTGGCTCCGACGGCATTATATATTCTGCCTTTTTGTGTGTATAGCCTGCACGAGCATTGTTCCGCTGCCTGCCTTTTTGGGTTCCATTTCCGATACGAGCATCTTTATAGCATCTAACATTTAAAGAAGATTCCTTGTTAGTGTTGAAGGACTTTAGTGCACTTTCTTTCATGCAGGAGTGCCTGACATTTATTGATTAAAGTAACGTAAGCTGTAACTTCTCTTACCACCTTACTTTGCATACCATAACCAAGCACCTTCGGTTATAGGTAGTAATAGGCTGTTTTCACATAACATTAAGCCTAGAGTAGACGCACATTTATTGAGAGTTTGATAGCCTATTATTGCATATAGAACTCTGTAGAGTATTTGTGTTCTTTGTTCACTGGGAATATACATCAGAGGTTGGAGCTAGCGCTTTCCGTTGTAACATTTATGCCATTACTAGTCCAATGAATAAGAGCCCTGATATCTTTGAACCCCAGTCGTAACACATCAAACAAACAAACAGACAGACAGACAGACAAGCAGATAGAGACGAAAAACATTTCAGTCATACTCGGTCTGGCTGAGATAAGTAATGCACCCATATTATATAGTTTATATATATTGTGTAGTGAACCTTCGGTTACAAGCAGACCCAGAGTATAGGCTATATATATATATATATACATATAATTATATATACAGTATATATATATATATATATATATATATATATATATATATATATATATATATATATATTGTTTTTGTTTTTAAGATATACTGTACACTGTCACTCTAGCACATTTTACAGCAATTATTCCATGCAGTCGTGGGCTGGCCTGTTCTAAATAATCTAATCAATTAATTTCACTCACCTAACACAAAACACTACCCAATGAAATTAATGAAAGCATGTGCTCCACCCGGGATTCGAACCTGGGTTACCACATACAGATCGTAAACACTCGAACCATTACACCATCAAGACAGTTAAAGATTACGTACATGACTACGATTTTATATACATTCATCGAATACTGGATATCCATCTAATCATGAACTCAAACCCAACTGCACACTGTTTAGCCTAATGTGTTATGTGAAAGGAAGGCACATTATATTATTTTGGTTTCCCAAATGCATGCAGTCTAGTTGCCGACATGAATGCAGAAATGCCCATAACTATTGCAAGAAAGAACATATATCGTTCGTGTGACATCCTCTCTGTGAACATAATTCGATTGTCTAGAAAACATGCCTACAAATAGAAGATACCTACTGCTGTTGAATAGTAAGAACCCGACACCCTAAGATGCCATATTTTAAGGCGGGGCTTGTCACAGCTACATATAGATTAAAGCTGATAACTACAGTTTCGATCAATGCTCATAATTACTATGCTGAATATTTGTAATATTGATACGTCCTGGGATATATAAACACTGGGCTCTTTCTATTGGACTAGGTATGCGGCAACAAGCAACAACGGAAAACGCTAGATCCAACCCTTATCTATAAACCCAGGCAACAAACCACCTTAAACCGTCAAGAGTCCTGCCTGGACAACAAGGTATCCTATGACTCGGTTACAGGGTGCACGCACTATAGACTGCTGATAGTCAAGCAGGCTATATAAAATATCACACAATTAAGTTGACTTAAAGCTTCAAGGAAAAGATAGATAACGGAATTAAATTGCAGAAACAATTTAATAACAAACTAGAAGAAAGTACATTTAACGTTACGTTAATTAATACAACTAATCACCCCTGCGTGAAAGAAGGTGAAAGCAAACAGTCCTCAAAACATCGTACCGGTAGACAAGATGCGGGTTTCTAAACTGCATGCGGCTACTGTAGGATCTGATGCTTAGCAAAGAAAGTACGTTACGGATTTAGAGAACTCTTAACTCATAAGCAGGAATAAATACTAGTGATAGGCCATACAGTGTATAATGGCATAGGTATAATTAAATAAAGGTAGCACCTCACAACATAACCACATACAGGTGTGCTTCTCACTCTTAGTCAGGCAAGCCTGCTCGGACAGAGTCTCTAAGCCACACCCTGACTCACAATGCTCACAAAAACGGTAAACTGTGGCACAATAACAAGCATACAGAAATAATAAACCCCTAGCTGTAATCTGCCAGGCGGCAGAGGTCTAGCCGGAAGGATATAGGCTTTGGATACCCGGGCTGAGCCACCTGCTCTAGCCTAGGGACGTTCCCAGGTCTGTGCGCCAAATTACTCTAATTGAAAGGGTGCTCTCTTGAGAGACTCAGATCGCAAGTATCTGACTCTCTCCTGGCGACCCTAAAACAAAAGCAAGACATGCTAGCGCAGTGCTGAGTGGACTAGGCAAGGGCCCTCACACAACACAACACTAGACACACAGGAACACAGACAAGAAAATGCCCCCAGACTCCCACGGGTATCCTAGTAAAGTCGTGCGGGTCCACAGGACTCGCACCAGCAGACTTTACTTAAAGGATTGCAAAAAGCCTCCCCTCCGGTCTAGCCCCTGCTAACCTGACACAAGAACACACTAGCAAGCATGAAACCACCAAATATGAGACAACAAAAAAGCTTCCTAGGTCTCATTAACAATTACATCTCTGCATAAGGCCCAAAATCCTATCTAATTATCTGAGAGCTCGTCGTTAATACAATAATAGATATAAGGTCTATCAAGGGGATGGGATAATTAAATAGATTGGTGAAGTAGTGGAAAGAAGGTATACAAAGTAAGAGAGAAAGTTTCTAAGTGGGGTTGAGAGGAATAGATATCAAGGGGGTCCGAAGGGTACGACAGTGAGGTGAGCTCTGAGTCTTGAATCTGTCTGGACCCCACCCTAGGCATGCAGAATACATCCCATGCTTGGCAACACTCAACACAGTTGCCGGGTCAAAATCCTCTACCCCGTGCGTGAGTCGAAACTAAGCCTAACGTTGCAATCAAATGCATATGGCAACGCTTCAGGCTCGTCCCAAGCTGGCAAGCGAAGCAACGTCCCAAGCCGGTCTCTCTCTCCCGCTCGTCTCCTCCCGCTCTCACTAGACTTACATCTTATATATTATAATGAAACAATCAACTATCGAGAATAAAATATACTAAGATGCGTTGGTTAAGAATAAGGGCAGCTACAAGCTGTGAAACAACATAAGAATATCCCAGACATTAGTTACATTATCGTAGGATATATACTAAGGAAAAGCCTGCCGACCGGCTGCCACCAGCCGGTTTCTAAACGGCTGGGCAGCCGACGCGCGCGCATGCCCGCACGTGGCTACTATGCAGAAGCGTCACACCTCCCCCAAGATATAAGACCCTGGACTAAGTTCTTCATATCTAACAGAAAGCTTCTCATAGTACCACACACTGTTGCGACACAAGGCACTATATATAAAAAAAATAAAGACTGTTGCGGTCCACCGAGCAAGTTCAACTAACTTAGCGACAATAAGCGAAAACATTCAACTTAGATACTGCTACAACATCTTATACAAAATTCTACACGTTATAAAAAATATAGTTTTTATAAGGTTTTTGCTTTTTTTTAATTTTTTTTTCCGGCTGAACTACAGTGACAGCCTATTTTCCTCCACACTCAACCCTCAATCCTGTGGCAGTCTAACCAACATCATCCACCCTTGATAGACAATCCGCTATCACGTTATCAGAACCGGCAATATGGCGTATGTCCAAATTATACTCCTGAAGCATGAGTGACCACCTGTTCAGCCTCATATTCCGGTTATGAAACTGATTCAAGAATTTCAGAGGGTGATGATCGGTATAAACCACTACGACTGGTCCGAAAGCAGGAACATATACATCGAAGTGCCGGAGCGCCAGCACTATCGCCAGGAGTTCATTTTCAATTACAGAGTAATTCCTTTGTGCACTATTGAATTTTTTACTGTAAAAACTCACTGGATGTTCGATACCTTCATCATCTGTCTGTAACAAGACAGCCCCAGCCCCTACGCCACTGGCATCAGTCGCCAGCTGAAAAGGTCTGCTGAAGTCCGGGGCCCTGAGTATGGGGTGGGTACATAACAGGTGTTTCACCAAGGAAAACGCCTCTGCACACTCAGGAGACCACCGGAACTTCTTGTCCTTAGATAATAAGTCGGTTAAAGGTGCAAGTACAGTCGAATAGCCTTTGATGAAGCGACGATAATAGCCTATCATACCTAGAAACCGCATGATTTGTTTCTTAGTCGTAGGCTGGGGAAACTGATCGATGGCTTTGATCTTTGTCTGTGGAGGGCACACCTGACCCAACCCCACCTCGAACCCCAGGTACAAAACTGTGGCTTTGACAAAATCGCACTTACACAGGTTTACCACCAAACCTGCTTCATTCAGTTTATTAAAAAGCTGTCCGATGTGAGCACAGTGACTGTAAAAATCATCGTCGTATATTATGACATCATCTAGGTACACCGTACAGTTGGGAATGTCAGCTACAATGTCGTTCATTAATTTCTGAAACGTTGCAGGGGCATTTTTCAGCCCGTATGGCATAACATGGCAACGATATGTGGCACCGTCCACCACAAACCCACACACCTCTCGCGCTCGCTCAGACAAGGGCACTTGCCAATAACCCTTAACAAGGTCTATCTTAGTGAGGAACTTGGCTTTTCCTATCTTATCCACACTGTTATCCACACGAGGGAGAGGGTAGGCATTTGTGGGGGTTAAACCATTCAACCTGCGGAAATCTATACAAAACCGCACCTTGCCATCTGGTTTGGGCTGCAGTGTGATGGGGGAAGTCCACCTTACTGCACCCTCAGAAATCAGCCCACGTTTCAGCATATAATCCAGCTCTTCCCTAAGTGATGGTAATTTAATAGGGGGAACACGGTATGGCACTGATTTAAAGGGCGGGTGGTCCCCAACATCGACATCGTGCACCGCTTGAGTAGTGAGGCCAGGATGCTCCGCGAAAACAGCTGGGTCTGAATCAAACAAGCGCTGCACAGCTACACGCTGTTGCTCAGGCAGGTGCAATATCAACTCGTGAGCCACTTGTCTAGAATTCCCCGCCCACCGATCCGCGGAAACATGACAATCCAAATTATCCTACCCCGCAGCTTGACTGTCCCTTCCTCCTTCTCCACCACGATCGCTGCAGATCAACACCGGGACAGTGAGAGGCTCGGAGGGGCGCCTCACATACTCTTTCATCAGATTTACATGGCAAAGTTGGTTCTTTTTCTTACGATCAGGAGTAGCTACTAAATAGTCGAGATCAGAAACCTTCCTTACAACCCGATACGGACCAGAATACTTGGCAGACAAGGGGTGTCCCACCAGAGGCAGTAGTATCAGTACCTCCTGATCTACTTCAAACTCCCTCAGCTTCACCTTCTGGTCGTATCTGTCCTTCATCTGAGCTTGTGAACTCTTAAGGTTCCGACCTGCTACCTCCAAGCTCTTTAGCATTCTCTCACGGCTTTCAACTACATACTTTAGAAGCGAGCATGGCTTTGTGACTCCCTCCCAGATCTCCTTGACTATGTGGAGGGGCCCCCTGACCCTGTGTCCAAAAGCCAACTCGTTCGGGCTAAATCCCAAGCTCTCCCCAGGTACTTCTCTCGCAGCAAATAAAACGTATGGGAGACCTAGATCCCAGTCCTTCCCCTTTTCCATGCAATAACACTGCAACATACTCTTGAGAGTAGAGTGCCACCTTTCCAAAACTCCCTGACTCTCGGGATGGTAGGCAGATGACACCACAGACACTATCCCATGTTGCTGCATGGTCTGCTTAAACAGAGCAGAAGTAAAATTGGATCCCTGATCAGACTGGATCGCCTGAGGGTAGCCATAATGAGAGAAATAGACAAGTAGGTTTTTGACAACAATCTTAGCCATCCCGTTGCGCATGGGGTAAGCATCTGGATACCGTGTTGCTACATCCATTACAGTTAGTAAAAATTTATTGCCGGCACTAGTGGGGGGCAATGTGCCAACCATATCGATAACTACTTTGCTGAAGGGCGGCCCAATGACAGGGATGGGTTGTAACAGGGCTCTCGGGATGACCTGCTTGGGTTTCCCAACCACTTGACAAGTGTGACACTGTGACACCCATGACACGACACTCGCCTTTAACCCAGGCCACCAGAAAAGTTTGCTCAGAGCTGCCTCCGTCTTACGTGCCCCCAGGTGCCCTGCCAAAGGCACATCATGAGCTAATCTCAATAAGCTCTCACGGCACACCCTCGGTACTACTAACTGGTCCACTAATCCTGACCCGCCATCCCACTTTTTCTTGGGATCTTGATGTCTCCGATACAAGATCCCCTCGGACAAGAAAAAATCACCAGGCTGCGCATCCCCATCGCTCTCCAGTTCGACAGCACCATTACCACACGCCCTGACTTCAGGATCTTCCAGCTGCAAGAAACATATATCAGCAGGTGCGAGATTATCCAAATTCATCTTAAATAATTTATTTCCACCTCCAATGTCCCGCTGAGCCATCCTTTCCTCACGCTGCACATAACGATGCTGTCGCAGAGTCTCTTCCTGCCCTGCACCTGCACTAGCGGTGACAGGCCCCGGGGCCTCTCCGACTCTAACATAGGTGCCAATAATGAGTCACCAAGAAACACTGCCATCTCAAAACTCTCCAATTGACCAACACTTCCCGTTTTCTTGTGACCTTTCCTCCGCGGTTTAATAGACTGAGGTGGTGGCTGCAAGGCTCCGGATGTCTGAGAACGCGTCACAACACACGCCATGGTTTGTACGCTACACTTCTCACCCCACTCCTGTTCCTACCTACTAACGTCGGCCGCCTTCTCGGCAACGACCTAGGGTGAAACCTTAGAAGCAGGCACCGCAAAGTCGTTGCCGAGGAGGAGGTCGACACCCCCAACAGGCAAGTTCTCTACAATTCCGATATCCAGCTCCTTCGCTACACGACCCACCTCCAGCTCCATCCGCACCAGCGGGTAGGACTTCGTAGCATTGATCCCCTGAACTACCACCACCCGAGCAGCGTTAATCGGCCTACCAGTAAAGTTCTTTAACAAGGTCTGAGAAGCCCCCGTATCACGCAATAGCTTAACTCCTCGCCTTTCGCCAGCCCACCTCACAAAACCATGCCCTCTATGACCCCCAAAGATGTCACGGACAGGGTTCGAGCCTTCCGGACTCTTGAACACAGGCTGTGTCCCAACCTCTGATGAACTACCCTTGGCAAACTCAGAAGATATAGGCGACACCCCTATGCTGCGGGCCAATGACACAACCTTGTTTGGTGGCTTGTTCGGACAATCATTTGCAAAGTGACCCTCCTTGTGACATGCGAAGCACTCTTTACTCTTTGGTTTCCCTTGGGAGTGGGAGGTACCATTAGACTTCTTATACGGGACGGTATTTGGTTTATGTTCAGTTTTATTGTCAGTGCTAGATGGTTTTGTGTATTTATGTGTATCAAAATTCTTGGGAGGGGGAGGGGTATGATCCTTTGCACCCGACTCACTCCTAGCTGCTGCTCCGCACCCTCGAATTAATGACAGTCGGAGGTCAGCCATTTCTGCTGCCTCCTGGAGAGTTCTAGGATTTGTTTCCTTTATATTTAATGTTAAGTCCCCGCCTGTGCACTTAACCCTTAATTAGAGGCTCACCACATAAGTCGAGTTAAATAAAGCTGGACTATGTGGCGGCGCTCGACATAGGTCGAGTGGCAATTTCAGCACGTAATGTTGCTGAGAGAGAGAGACAAGTGGTGGCAGGAGAGTAGCGAGCGTATGACTGCTCCAGACCACCGCGGCGAACATACTGACACGAATCCCAGCTCCCTCCTCCCTCTCTCACTCGCTATATAAGGAATTGTATCGGGAAAGTGGCTAATTACATGCTTTTTGCACTCGCGTTGCACGGTTATTGCAAGAAAACTAGCCATCATAAAAGGATCGTTATGGTGTCATTCGAAAGCTCTGTTTATGCCCTTTCAGGGATAGGTACTTGTTTTACGTTCTGGGTCTTATTTAGGCATGAAAATGATCACGTAAACAGCCCTATTTTGGCTAAAAACACCCCGCGGGGCGGTACATATAAATAAACCGCATAGGCCGCTCGTAAGGTGTTAAAGAACTGCTCCAAGAGGACCAGCTCACTCAACTCCTCAAAAGTAGCTGCCCTCTCAGAACGCAGCCAATGTCGTAGTGCATCAGACAAGTCCCGGGCATGTTCTAGGAAGGTACTATCCTTGCCCTTAGTAACACCCCGAAACTTCAAGCGGTAAGTTTCTGGTTGTAACTCATAGGCCCGTAGCACAGCCTTCTTTAGCTCATCATAAACTACACAGGACTCTAAAGGTAGTGCATCATACGCTTTTAGCCCCTTTCCTAGGAGTCTTGATGAAACTAATGATGCCCACTTTTCCTGAGGCCACTGGTGTTCCTGACACTTCTTCTCAAATCGCATAAAAAACTCAGCCACACCTAATTCATCGAACACAGGAACTAGTTTAAGCAGGTGCGACAATCATTGGTCCCGATGTCTGTTACCTCCCCCAATATTTCGCCCTGTTACCTCCACTCGAGATATCTCCAGCTCCCTGTCAGCCCGATACCTAGTAGACTCTGCCTGCAGTTCAGCCTTTCGTATAGCAACCTCAGCCTGCACACTAGCCTGTCTCTCGGCAGCCTCAACCTTGGCCATCTCAAGCCGAAACAACAAATCTGGAGTCAACCCTTGAGGAGGGGAAGGTGCATTTAATGGGGAGGGTCCCTGTGATTGAATTCCACGCTGCCATTGACCATCAACTTGGGGGTATGTACTAAATTCAGGCACCCTGACGTTTGATGCGGGGGTAGAGTGGAGGGGGGGCTGGGGACCGGGGACCCCAGTCGCCTCTCCACCCAGGTCTCTCCCTTCTAAACCCAATATCAAAGTCCTCAGCTGATCTTTCCTCATGCCACTTACACCCTGGTGACCCTGAAGACCTGCC
Source organism: Paralithodes platypus (assembly GCA_032716605.1). Classification (NCBI taxonomy): domain Eukaryota; kingdom Metazoa; phylum Arthropoda; class Malacostraca; order Decapoda; family Lithodidae; genus Paralithodes; species Paralithodes platypus. The sequence goes on from CM064530.1 coordinate 30,532,658, forward strand.
ACACACTTTAAGCCATACTTATTCAGCTTCACCACCCTGGCAGCGGTAAGGGGCACCTCTAAAAATCTTCTAGCACCCTCCTCGCTATCGACTAGCCACTCCACAGGTCTTTCTCCCTCCGAGCCCGTATCGTGACCTGACCCATCACTGTGTTCTGATGTATTAGACATGCTTGTGAACTGCAGTAATTATCACGGTTCTAGAATGTGCCTTATCTCCTATGCAAGTATGTATATACTAATGTTATTTAAAGTCTTTAATGTGTTATATTGGTTGCTCCAAAAAAAAAACTCTATGTCTACTGTATTCCTCTAATCATAAGGAATCTCAAAACAAATGACCACTATATTCCTCTGTTCAGTAAATCCTATGCAAGGTCGCCATTTGTTACGTCCTGGGATATATAAACACTGGGCTCTTTCTATTGGACTAGGTATGCGGCAACAAGCAACAACGGAAAACGCTAGATCCAACCCTTATCTATAAACCCAGGCAACAAACCACACTAAACCGTCAAGAGTCCTGCCTGGACAAGAAGGTATCCTATGACTCGCTTACAGGGTGCACGCACTATAGACTGCTGATAGTCAAGCAGGCTATATAAAAGATCACACAATTAAGTTGACTTAAAGCTTCAAGGAAAAGATAGATAACGGAATTAAATTGCAGAAACAATTTAATAACAAACTAGAAGAAAGTACATTTAACGTTACGTTAATTAATACAACTAATCACCCCTGCGTGAAAGAAGGTGAAAGCAAACAGTCCTAAAAACATCATACCGGTAGACAAGATGCGGGTTTCTAAACTGCATGCGGCTACTGTAGGATCTGATGCTTAGCAAAGAAAGTATGTTACGGATTTAGAGAACTCTTAACTCATAAGCAGGAATAAATACTAGTGATAGGCCATACAGTGTATAATGGCATAGGTATAATTAAATAAAGGTAGCAACTCGCAACATAACCACATACAGGTGTGCTTCTCACTCTTAGTCAGGCAAGCCTGCTCGGACAGAGTCTCTAAGCCACACCCTGACTCACAATGCTCACAAAAACGGTAAACTGTGGCACAATAACAAGCATACAGAAATAATAAACCCCTAGCTGTTAATCTGCCAGGCGGCAGAGGTCTAGCCGGAAGGATATAGGCTTCGGATACCCGGGCTGAGCCACCTGCTCTAGCCTAGGAACGTTCCCAGGTCTGTGCGCCAAATTACTCTAATTGAAAGGGTGCTCTCTTGAGAGACTCAGATCGCAAGTATCTGACTCTCTCCTGGCGACCCTAAAACAAAATCAAGACATGCTAGCGCAGTGCTGAGTGGACTAGGCAAGCGCCCTCACACAACACAACACTAGACACACAGGGACACAGACAAGAAAATGCCCCCAGACTCCCACGGGTATCCTAGTAAAGTTGTGCGGGTCCACAGGACACGCACCAGCAGACTTTACTTAAAGGATCGCAAAAAGGCTCCCCTCCGGTCTAGCCCCTGCTAACCTGACACAAGAACACACTAACAAACATGAAACCACCAAATATGAGACAACAAAAAAGCTTCCTAGGTCTCATTAACAATTACGTCTCTGCATAAGGCCCAAAATCCTATCTAATTATCTGAGAGCTCGTCGTTAATACAATAATAGATATAAGGTCTATCAAGGGGATGGGATAATTAAATAGATTGGTGAAGTAGTGGAAAGAAGGTATACAAAGTAAGAGAGAAAGTTTCTAAGTGGGGTTGAGAGGGATAGATATCAAGGGGGTCCGAAGGGTACGACAGTGAGGTGAGCTCTGAGTCTTGAATCTGTCTGGACCCCACCCTAGGCATGCAGAATACATCCCATGCTTGGCAACACTCAACACAGTTGCCGGGTCAAAATCCTCTACCCCGTGCGTGAGTCGAAACTAAGCCTAACGTTGCAATCAAATGCATATGGCAACGCTTCAGGCTCGTCCCAAGCTGGCAAGCGAAGCAACGTCCCAAGCCGGTCTCTCTCTCCCGCTCGTCTCCTCCCGCTCTCACTAGACTTACATCTTATATATTATAATGAAACAATCAACTATCGAGAATAAAATATACTAAGATGCGTTGGTTAAGAATAAGGGCAGCTACAAGCTGTGAAACAACATAAGAATATCCCAGACATTAGTTACATTGTCGTAGGATATATACTAAGGAAAAGCCTTCTGACCGGCTGCCACCAGCCGGTTTCTAAACAGCTGGGCAGCCGACGCGCGCGCATGCCCGCACGTGGCTACTATGCAGAAGCGTCACAATATATATTTAATATAAAATATTTACATTGAAATACTTATTTCCAGTAAAGCTTGCCATCACTCCTATCACTTGGTTTTCTTGGATTGAAATACTGTACAAGTATATATTATTCACCTTCCAACCCTCTCATATTCCGCTGATAACCAGGAAGAAATAAACACAGCGATACATATAAATATTATATTGAATAACAATTTAGCTTAAAATGGCAAAATCTAAGAATTACCCAAATCGGGGAGAACCGTCTGATGCCTGACCAGATCCAGCAGTGGTGTGGCTAGCGAACCATTCCCTAATTCTTGGCCATTATCAAAGATTGTAGCTTCAACTAATTATAACAGAAAACGATTCACAAGAGTCACCTAAAACCCACGTAAAAGTAAACAAAGCATCTGAAGCTTATGCTGCTAACAAATCCTTTACTGAATTTCTTTAGACAAAATAAACACCAATAACCCAAACAACCAAAACCCGCAGTGAATATCTTTTGATAATAATGAGAGTAAATGCGAGATACTAAACAACATAAAGAGCATGATTATTAACTTAATTCATACATAGATCCTAAACCAAATCCAAGTCACTTCTGACAGGGCTAAAATGCATAACAAACTAATAAATTAACAAATTAACACCTTATGTCCTGCCCACGACGTCATAACGTCCTCGTACTCAGGAAAACTAGACTATCATAAGTTATAATATCAAATTATGATTTTTGTTGTATTATTATATCCCCAAACATTATGATGTTGGTTTTAAGGATACGAAGATGAAATGAGGATAAGGCAATGTAAATGTTTTGCATATACTGTACACGAACAAGTTTTTTATAAATACTGAAGCGAAACTGTTTAACAAAAGGTCGAAAGAGTGGTTATCAAGTCTGAGAGTATTAGGAACGATGTATGTAGCTTAATTAAAAGTCAATGCACGAAGTAATAAGTCACAAAGGATGAGAGGACATGGAACGAATATAAATCAGACTATTAACACAACATATAGAGCCGACAATGGACGAGACGAGAAGAAATATGAGAATATTAAATTAATACGGGAAGGGGAGGAGTGTTTTAATTATATGGGAGCTGTACAGTGCAAATAAGGGAGAATGGAAAGAATAATTTAGGAAAGGACAATGAAGGGAAAGATGATTGAAAAGCTAAGCTACACTAACAATATATCAAAATTATTAGTTCTGCTAAGTCACATATATCTATCTATCTATCTATCTATTTATATACTCAGGCATATACCTTTTGTTTCTTCTTTTTTTAAAGCTTGGCCACATGGATACATCGAAGCTGTGTTTATCAGATAAGTAGAAGGATGTACCCTGCACTTACCCTCGGTTTTCATTTCCGTGTGTTTGCCCTTTAGAGCCTGTGGTGGGTGGATTACCAAGATTGGGACACAGGGGCTACTGTATGCATATTATCCATATCTCCATAGTTTCCCTTCTCAGATGGGATGATACAAATGTTCACTCTCTTTCTCTCCTATTTACTGCTAGGTGGATTTTGTCATTTGGCGGAAAATGTATTCACATAATACTGATTTATCGATACTCATTGAAACAAATAAGAAACTGCTATGTCTCTACGTAACATTCAATCCAAGTTTTCTTAATGATTAGCATATTTCGTTACAAATTCGTCGATGAATTCGAATAATCAAAATTAGATATGACTATTTGTCATCAGCTAAGAATATATATATATATTTTTTTTAAGTGTAGACAAAAGCAACAATGCTAGGCATTAATATGGTGGTATATAAACTAAGACAATTTGACAGAATGACTACCATCATTGTTTTGGGAGGAACACTTTTTCGTTACGTTTTGCTTGGAGTACTGACTTGATTAAGCTAAAACGAAAACGTTGTCAATAAAATACTCCTCCTGAATTGGTGTTTGCAGTTAATTAAGAAGCGGAGTATTTCAACACCATATGAGGGGGAGCACTTTATTGAAAACATTTTGCTTATGGCTTCACCAAACCAATGATACACCTTAAACCAAGGAACAACCTTAACGTGTGTGTGTGTGTGTGTGTGTATGTGTGTGTGTAATATTATATATATACAGTATATATATATATATATATATATATATATATATATATATATATATATATATATATATATATATATTATATATACATTCCTCAACGAACCACCACGCAACCACTCAAAAACTCACGTGACAGGCCAACTCTTCTGACCTATCAATTATTTCTGATTGGGTTAGAGATAATCTAATTCTTTCAAGATATCCAAAACTTAATTTCTCTTTCTATCTACCCATTGCAATCTTCCACAAGAATATCACTTACTCTTCAACAATACACACATCAATCTTTCATGTTCTCTAAATATTCTTGGTGTATCTTTGTCACCTGACATTTCTTGGAAAGATGATATTACCACTCCTACTAAAAGAGCTTCCCAGATAATAGGTGTGCTTAACCGACCCGTCGGTTTTGTACCACCTCAATCTTCTTGCTCTGTACCAGGTCACTATGCGTCCATGTATTGAGTATTGTTTGCATGTGTGGGGAGGTTCCACTTATACCACACTTCTCGAAAGAGTAGAGTATAAAGCATTCCGCCTCATCAACTCCCTTCCTCTTATGCCCCTTTCCACTTGTGCGACTTCATACGATTTTCGTCGCCGAGGACGTAGTCTTGTCAATTCGCAACGATTCGTATGCGACGTCTACGATTTTGACCGTTACAAACAGATAACAAATTATACTCGGCGAAGATGTCGCCGATGAATGCGACGCAATCGCCGCCTTGTGCGATGTTATCGGCGAAGTGAGCGATGGTTCGCCGATGTTCTCTGCGAGGAATGTCACATTTTCAAAAATATCTTGCGATATCATGCGATGGTGAAAGAAAACTCGCCGAATTTTCTGCGACGTCTTCGGCGATTCAAGTGATGGTTCGGCGATTACTTCGGCGAGGATATCCGAAGATTTTTCCTGGCACAAATTCCTGCGATGAACGAACGAATCCTCGGCGGTCATCGCTAACGACAACGCAGACACGTCGCCGAGGTGTCCGAACATGATCGCCGATGTGTCCGAACCTGAGCGAATGTAACGTGAATGTGCTAATTGCACAGTGGATTAGCATATACTCACGTGACAATCGCGCAAGTAATATGCCCCTACATCCACCCACAACCCCACAAACCTTTCTGTTGTATATAAAGACCTTGACTTGGTCACAGAGAACATTCTGAGAGCAGCCACACCGACCAGTGCTACTCTTCACCACCACCACCACCACATTATAACCTCGACCCTTGGACGTGCCTGTTTAATTTTGAGATGGTGAGGCCTACGCAGCATCTACGCAAGAGTGATTTACAACGTGTTGAGCTGGCCCTTACCACCAAGAGGATGCATCTCATTTATTTGGAATGCCTATTGGAGCTTGCCAGAAGGGAGAAGGAAGCTGAGAGTGCAAGGAAGGAAGCTGATAGGGAAAGGAAGGAGGAAGAGGAGAGGAGAAAAAAGACGAAGAAGCGAAAACTGTGGACGAGAGAGTGGCTGTTAAGGCGAGGTAGATTTGGGGGTAATGAAAACCTGCTGAAAGAAGTGGAAGAAGAGGACCCAGCGGATTTTATAAACTTCATGAGATTGGACCCCGCACTCTTTCAAGAAATTCTCAACAAAATTCGACCCATCATTGCCAAAAAGGACACACACTTGAGGAAAGCCATAGAACCTGGTTTGCGTTTGGCATTGACGTTGCGTTACCTAGCTACAGGTGACAGCTACAAGAGTCTCAGTTACTTGTTCTGGATAGCGCAGAACACCATCTCCAAAATTGTGCCCGAGGTGTGTGAGGCTATTGTCAGTGCATACATGGATGATGTCATTGTTTGTCCTACAACACCAGAAGAGTGGAAGGTTGTTGCAAATAGATTTGCTAGTAAGTGGCAATTTCAACATGCTTTGGGCGCCTTGGATGGCAAACATGTTGCCATCAGAAAACCACCAAAAGGTGCCTCTATCTTCTACAATTATAAAGGTTACCACTCCATTGTGCTGCTTGCCATCACTGATGCTGACTACAAATTCCTCTACATCGATGTTGGTGCAGAGGGATCAGCGTCAGATGGAGGGCTGTTTCTACGAACCCCTATTCGTTTGCTGTTGAAGAGGGATGACGTTGGTGTTCCTGAGCCTGAACCGCTTGAAAACGGCAACGAGGACATTCCATTCTTCTTCATTGGTGACGACGCATTTCCACTGAGGACTTGGATGATGAAACCATACCCACTCAGAGGCTTGGATGATGATAAACGCATATTCAATTACCGCCTATCCAGAGCCCGGAGAGTGGTTGAAAATGCGTTTGGTATCATGTCTGCCAGGTAAAAGCCGATGTTTAAAATTTATATAAATTGTTTTTACCGCGTGGAATCCGTTGTGATGGCCTGCTGTTGTCTACACAACATCCTTCGCGTCAGGAATCCCTCTGATCGACAGGGTCATGTCCTGGAGGAGAACATTGCAACAGGAGAAATCATAAACTTGGTGCGGCCGGCAGAACTTCTCGACCGTGTTGGGAGGCAGCGTGGCAACACCGCAACCAATGATGGGAAAAGTCTTCATGAGAGGCTCAAACACTACTACAACTCACCAAATGGCAGTGTTGAATGGTAAAACAGAATGATTGGACATACCCCATCCGAAACCTAAAACATAACCAAATAAAATGGTAAAATATTGTAATGAGTGTTTAATTTTTACTCCATGTTATGACCAAGTAATTTGCCTAATAAGAAAACATTAGTTTTATGATAACTTATTTTATTCAACAACATATGTATAATATCATAATTGGCGAATATTCAAATTACAAAAACTTAATGTTATTTACTAGCTATGAAAATGTTGGATGAGAAAATTGAATGAAACATAAAGAAAAAAAAATCTCTATCTGGACCTTGAGAAATCCTGTCTAAAGTAGAACCAGGTGCCTAATTACCCGATGGTCGACCCACTGTTGTGCTATAGCGACCTCGACCATCTCAAATTAAAAAAAAAAAAAAAAAGCATACGGCTTCATTGTTGTCGGCAATTATTGTCTTTCATGCTGCTTAACCCTGCCCTGACATTTCCTGTTGTAAGGAGAACCAGGTGTTTCCTGCCGCCAGTGTTTGATCTTTAAGTACAACCACCAGCCATCCCACACCCTGCGGCCCTGGTGTCCAGCCGACACTCACACACACACGCACACACACACACACCCAGGTGTTTCCTGGCGCCAGTGTTTGATCTTTAAATACAACCATCCCCCCACCCACAGCCTGGGGCCCTGGTGTCCAGCCAACACTCACACACACACACACACACACTAACCCCCGGGTGGTCCCTTGTGACCTTGTATGCTGGGTTCACACATTCACGTATATGCTCCCGTATGCTCCCGTACGAAGGTTTATTGGTAGTTGGCAACCGAATACGTAAAACGTAAGGGCTTAGTACGCAAAACGTAAATGAAATTGTGTCTAGTCGTGGGGGTTGGTACGCATGGCGGGAGTAGCCACGCTTGTCTGGGAGGTGGTGGGTGCGGCCAAGGCCGCCCGGTATGTTTTGGATTTCGAATCAGATACGTGTCTCGCGCTCACGTATGTCAAAAGTCGGGAAAGCATACGTTTTACCGGGCTAGCTGCTACGTCTTACGGGAGCAGCCCCGTAAGACGTAGCAGCTAGCCCGGTAAATCGTATGCTTCTCCCGCCAATCGTACAATGTTCCCGTAAAACGGGAAAGAGAAAGTAAGTCCGGGCGCATCTGGCTACACCGTCGCACTGCGTGTTGGCGGGAAGACTCGGCAACGTTGTACGGGGGGTATATAAGGACCAGCGGGTGACACTCCAGTCACACCTCTCACCACACCGGAGCAGCAAACAACAAGCCAACCCTGCCACCTGCTTGCCACCCTCTGCACCCTGCCCTGCCCTGCTTGCCACCCTCTGCACCCTGCCCTGCCCTGCTTGTCACCCTCTGCACCCTGCCCTGCCCTGCCCTGTACCATGCATAAGAAAGGCGTGAAGAAGGCCAGGAAGGCTTCCCCTGCCACCTCGACGTCTGCCACCTCACCGCCTGCCATCTCACCTGTTGACCCCTCTCAGCCTGGCCCCTCCAACTCTGACCCCTCTCAGCCTAGCCCCTCCAACTCACCGCCTGCCCTCTCGACACCTGAGGAAGATGAAATTGTTCTCGACCTCGGCCCCGATAGTGGAGAGCTCGAGGTTGAAGTGGATGAGAGTGATGAGGAAGAAGAGGAGGAAGAAGTAGAACCTGCACCTACCAACAGCGTACAGGCTCCACCAAAGAAACGGCGCCGGAAGAAGACAAATGTAATACTGACGGAGGAGACTGAGCGGATGCTGGCTGATTGGATTGAGCTGGATGCGCCTTTCATTTATGACAAGGGTGACCCCAGGCACAAAAACAAGGAGCATATAGAGGCTGTATGGGCGGAGAAGGCTGCGACCATGGACCCACCAATGACCGCCTTCGATTTGAAGACCTGGTGGGGATCTCTCCGCTCCAGGTTCGGCCGGCTCAGCAAGTTGAAGAGTGGTGATGGGGCCAAACGACTGACTGAGAGGGAAAAGTGGATCCTCAACATGTTCCACTTCATGAAGCCACACATCGTCCGTCAAAGGAAGCCCCGGTCACTTGGTATGCTTGAGGTACGTTGATATTTGTTATGTTTTCAAACCCTTCCACAGTGACAGTGTCAGTTTTTTATTTTTTCGTAATTATTTTGCTTATAATGATGCTATTATTGTGTTCATTTTATCGTGTTAACTTCAAATATTTGTTAATGAAACGCATAATAACTCCAACCAGTATATTCATGTTATTTGAAAGGTTACAAGGATGAATGCTTATGTGGAATTTTATTTTAAAGTTCATCAATAATGTACATGTTACTAATTATACATTCATGTCACAACAGTCTGCTGCCCAAGCTGCAGCACCGGAGCCTGCTGCTGTTCCTGTCCCTGACCGCACCCCAACACCTCCCGTCCCAGTCTACGAGGTGGATGACCCCTCTGCCGGCAGTCAGGAAGAGGAGGACACACCCCCAGCCATCGCCCAGCCTGCGCGGAAGGTGAAGAAGGGGAAGCCTACTGGTGCTGTCCCTTCAACTTACACACACAGGATCCTGGAGCAAGTGAGTAGAGAAAATATTAGTTACATTGTTCATTGGTGGCACCCCATTGCAATTCCATGCTATTATTAGATAAAGTGTTTCCGTTTCCAAAGTTATTAGAATAACATAAATTAATAATAATACTAAAGATGTCATGATTTCACACCATACTATCAACAATAACTTTGAACATATTTGGTTCCCAGAATACCACAACATTTCATTGGTTAAAATAAATTTGTGGTCAAATATGAAAATATTATGTTTCGTGTGTTTAATGTTCTCTTGTTCCTTGTTCAAGGTCCTCGTAAATTCTGAGAAGCTGCGCCAGAACCTGGGTCAGGCGTTCGATGTGGTCGAGGACCAGGACCACAAATATTGGCGCTACTCCCTGGAGGGCATGGTCAAAGACTGTGTGGGGCTGCCTCCAGCTTATAACACCACACTGAAGTTGGAACTCTTGGCAGCCATCGACCGGTTCAAGGTTGCCCATGCGGAGGGAGTGCCCCGGCCTGGTCCGGACCTCTTGCTCCACGCCCACAGGAGCTTTGGCTTTCCGGCCCCTACCCCAACCCGTGGCACAGCAGCATCCGACAGTGATGTACCAGGGCACTCCGGCAACCACCCTGCCTCCTCCCACCATGCCGACCCAGCCCCAGCCTGGTCTTGGGGGCATCGTGCTACCTGCACACCAGGTTGCAGCCTTGCAGTCGTTGCTGGTGCAGCCACGTGCAGCGACAACCCCTCGCCAATTCCTCCCGCCTACTGCCTCCACACCCAGCCGCACGTCGTTCGACCTGGGGCAGTTTGGCCACACATTCATAGAAATGCTGACGGCACAACAATCACCTGCACCTGTGTCTGCCATAGATACCCTGAATGAGACCCCGGAGATCCCCAAGAAGTAATCATACCCTATGTATATATATAAATAAATTTTAATGTGTATTTTTTAAAAATATATGTATTTGGGTAATGACGTGTGTGCTTCTATTACCAATATTTTATCATAATTGTTGATTAATAAGATGACAAATAAAATCTATAATGAAAGTAATGAACATACCAAATAAATAATTCATTTAAACGCAATAATGATAATATGGTTAATACTAATTATGAAAATCCTTGATGGACAACTTACATTAAATATAACTGTTAGACATAAAGTACAAAACAAAGGAAACATGGAAAACATAGCAAAATTGAATGAAATTAGAAAGTCAAAGATGTCAAATTAAATAAACAGGGTACAATTTAAGTACACATATAATATAAAAAGAATAGGAAGAACCTAAAACATTACAGAAAATGCAATTTCAAAGATACAAATACAATACAAAGCAAAATAGCAAAGACTCGATAACTTAAATGTAAGATGAAAATAAAATATAAAACAAAATAATAAGTAAACAGGGGAAAATCTTACAATTTTCAATGATGTATTTAAAAGTAAATGTAACTCACCTAAATCCGGTCATCCTGCCAAGCCACAGATCCTTGAGGGGAATTGAAGTAGGTCTTGAGGTAGTTGCGTTGAGCCTTGGCAAGCATGGTTGCAGTGTTGCGGGTCACGGGTGGGAGGTTGATTCCTACAGGTGGGTCACTCCTCCAGGCGGCAGGTATGAGTTGGTGGGTGTGTGGGTCCTCTTGATCTACCTCTGATTGGGGTGGGCATCGTCCTCGTAGGATGTTGTGCAGAATGCATGAGGCCAACACAACAACCTCTACACGTTCAGGTTTTAGAGATATTGCAGTGTGGAAAACCCGGAAGCGGTTGGCAAGAATGCCAAAGGCGTTCTCTACCGTCCGGCGGGCCCTGCTGATTCTGTAGTTGTATATTCGTTCCTGTTTCGTGAGGGATCGTAGGGGGTAGGGCTTCATCATGTAGGCGCGCAGAGGGAATGCATCATCACCTACTAAGAAGTATTCCGTGGGTGGTCCAGTGGGATCGGTAGAGATGACCTCGGCGGGTGGCAGATTTGCGTTCTGTTTCTCAAGCAACTTAGACAGACTGGTGTGTGCAAAGCCACCACCATCAGACTCTGACCCTATGGCACCAACGTCGACGTATATGAACTTGTAGTTGGAGTCAACAATTGCCATCAGGACAATGGAAAAAAACTTCTTGTAGTTGAAGTAATATGTGCCACCAAAGTTTGGGTTTCGGATCCGTATGTGTTTGCCATCAATGGCTCCTACACAATGCGGCAGATTCCATCGTTCCTCATAGCCGCTGGCAACCTCCTTCCATTCAGCAGGCGATTGTGGCGTCTTCATCTCCTGATCTCCGTAGACAGAAATGATGGCCTGGCAGGTGTCTGCAACAATTTGGCTGATGGTGTTGTGGGCAACACGAAAGTTGTATTGCAGGCTCTTATAGGACTCACCCGTAGCGAGGAAACGTAGGGTGATGGCCACCCGCAGACCAGGAGGAATGGGGTTCCGCCAGAACGTAGGTTTCCTCTGAATGAGGGGGTGACACGTTCCACTATCTCATCAAATAGTTGTTTGTCTACCCGGGTGAAGTTTTTGTACAGTTGTGGACATTCTGTGGCCAACTCTTGCATCAGCTTCTCATAATGGCCATGTTCAGGCCTTCGTTGTAGATATGGCCACACCCACACTCTCCTCTTGCTCCTTTCCTTCTTCTTCTCTTGTTCATCTTCATGGATGTAGTTTGCTATTGCAAGCAGTTCTAACATTTCTATGAGTGTTATGCCTGTTCTCCGGTTTGATTAGGGAGTTCACCATCTTGAACTCCTCCAGGATGTATTCCGTTATGTTCTTCATGGTGCCGAGTCAGGGGTGGGAATGGGAACGTTGTGGCCAGCCCTGCCCTTTTCTAGTTCCCAGATTCCAACCAAGACCTACGTGGTTGACAAAGACTGTCTTTGTCTGTGTTTGGACAGACGGGGTGTGCCTACGATTGTCCGGCAATGGTCCACGTAAGTCCTACAAACTCCCAAGACGTACGGCCTCAGCTACGCATGTCTTGTGGGGGCGTGGCCATGGGCGTGGCCTGTGTTCCCGCAAATCGGGCAGCCCAGGCGGACTAACGGGGACATGCTTACGCAAGTCGCAAGCACGTACGTAGGTCCATACGACTACATTACGTCTGACGTAACACTGGCCCCGTTATGGTACGTATGTCGGGAAGTGCAATAGTCATAGTCTATACGGGCGTACACGGCCGGACTACGCCCGTCATAACACAAAATTGGCGATCACGCCTGACGGGAGCATACGGGAGCGATATATGTGAATGTGTGAACCCAGTATTACATTGCTCCAGGCCCGCACACACACACACAGACACACACACACGCACACACACACAAACTATACGACTGAACTTCAATGGTGACTGTGGCCTAGTGACTTGGCAAATGCGTATGTCAGTCGCACAAACATACACACGCATTATATATTTGATTAATTTCACCACCACACCAAACACCCCCAATGTAATTAATTAAATTATATATGATCCACCAGGATCCGAACGAGGGTTATCACACGGCTTGAATTAACTCATACATTTCTCTATAAATACAATTTATCATTGTGTACTTCCTTGAGTACTTATTTTCATATCTTTTTCATAGGTATAGTAATATATTAATATTATCTGATATTCACAAAGTAACTCAACTATAAACATTCATGTAAATCAATATTATTTATTATTCATTGATTAATATTTTTATGAATTTGATTTTGTGTATAAGGAATATATTAAATTCATTTTCATATTTATAATTTCCTTTTTCATAGGTTGTTGTTGTTGTTGTTCCCTAAGCTGCCTGGCCGAACAGCCCCGAGTCCCTGAGGAAGGCCATGGCCACGATCGGGCTTTCCCACAGAGCTCTCATTGAGTGTAGATTGTGTTGTTGGCATAAGTGGTTGTGTGAAATGCAGTCTTCTATGATGTGTTTAATGTTATGGGGTGCTGTGTTACATCCCGGGCAGGCATCGACAACGGAGTCATCCAGTCTCTTCTGATAGCTCAGGAGAGCTGGATGGTGTCCGCATCTCAGCCTGGCCAGGTGGACTCTGTCCTCGTGAGGAAGGGAGGATTCGGAAGGATGGATTTCGGGAGGTCGTGCATGCAGCTGCGTGTTGTCTGTGAGTGAGTGGATGGATCGGCGAGAGATATGAGTATGGATGTGCTTCTGGAAGTTGGTTCGGGGTGGGCAGGGAGGGAGAGAGGACAATAATTGTGTGTGATACTGTGTGCTGGGTGTTGTTTTGATATTTCTTGGTTTCTGTGGGTGTGTTGCCATGTAGTTTAGTGGGTGGTCTTGGTTCGTGGAGGCTGCTGCCAGGAATTGAGTGCCTCTCATGTCCAGATGGTCTTTGACTTTGAGGATTTTGGTTTCTTGATGTAGGTGATCTGTGGGTGCAGTAGCTGTGCAGCCTGTCATGATCTTCAGGGCTTTGTTTTGAATAGTCTGTAAGGTCTTATGATGTGTTTCAGCTAGGTTAGAAGCCCAGGCTGGGCTTGCGTATTCCATCACTGATCTTATGTATTGTTTATATACTGTGGTGGTAGTTTCTTTGTTGTGTCCAAATTTTGTGTGAGCAAGTGACCTGAGGGCGTTAAGTCTGGGTGTCAGTTTCTTTTTAATGTTTGTGGTGTGCTGTTTGAATGTCATATGAGTATCATATGTTACTCCTAGGATTTTGGGTGTGTGTGTATGTGTTAGGGGTGTGTTGTTTATGGTGAGTTGAGGGATGTATTCGTGTTCTGCCCAGCTTGTGAGCAGGGTTGCGGTGGATTTGGCTGGGGCTAGATTAAGTCTGTTTGTAGTGCACCAGCCATGTAGTGTGTTGAGATAGGGTTGAAGGAGATCTGTTGCTCTTTTTGGGTCATGGTGTGCATGTGAGTGTTATGTCATCTGCATAGGAAGCTAAGTTTATTTGGGGCGTATTGGGTGTAGTTATATCGTGCATGTACAGATTGAAGAGTGCGGGCGATAGGACGGATCCTTGTGGGACTCCGTTTGGAAAGTTTCTGATTTTAGATGACTGACCGGCAAAAGATACGTGTGCACATCTGCCTGCTAGGAAGTTGGCCAGCCACCTTTTTGTGTTGTTGTGCATGTTTGTGTTGTAGATTTTGTTTGTTAGGTTGTGGCGGGGGATGGCATCGAAGGCTTTACTAATGTCGAGTGTGGCTAATAGTGATCTGTGTGGTGGTCTAGCTGAGTTGATGCCGCCAAAAGCTCTTTGTGTAAGGTCTGTGAGAAGAGTGTTTGTGGAGTGCAGTGGCCTAAAGCCATGTTGTGTTGGAGCTAGGGGTAGGTCGGGTGTAATTAGTTGTAATACTAGGCGCTCCATGACTTTGGAGGGGGAGCAAAGGAGTGTGTGATGGGCAGTGCGAGGAGGTAGCGTGGGGTCTTTGTTGGGTTTGGGGAATGTGATGATGATACCATGCTTCCAAATGTCTGGTATTGTGTTGTGTGAATAGCTGTAGTTTGATATGTTAGTGAGTGCTTGTATGCCTTGTGGTCCCAGGTGTCTGAGGTGTATGTTGCTTATGTTGTCTAGGCCACAGGCGGGTGAGTGCTTGAGATTGTTGATGATATGCTTTGTCTGGTGATTGGTGAAGGGTGTATAGTCAGGGTCTGTGGGGAATTGTCTCTTACGTCGGATGACACGTCGGTCGTCTTTGTGAGGTTTTAGGTGGCTGACATGTGAGAAGTGATTGATGAGAGTGTTTGCTTGTTGTTTACATGAAGGAGTAGAGTCTGTTGTTGTGATTGCAGCATGTGATTGTGTTGTGTTGCTGTTGGAAAGTGTGATGCTGTTTAGAGTTTTGTAGAGTTTTTTGGGGTTTGTTTTGTGATCAAGTGTTTGTAGGAAGTTATTCCAATTTAGTTTTTGTTGTTCTTGTATTTTGTTGTTAGTTTGGGTGTTGAGTGCTTGGATTTGTTGTGTGATGTCTTGTGTGTGGGGTGCTGGGGAGTGTTTCAGTATGTCGCATTGTCTGATGAGGTTTTGAATTTCTGGTGTGAAGTTGGGGTTGTGTCTTTTTCTGTTACCTCTTGGAATGTGTTTCTTGTCAGCGTTTTGGATAGTTTTATTGAGTATGTGTACAGCATTGTTGATGTTAGTGATGGGTGTACTGTTTAGAGTTGTGAAGTGTTGTTCTGTCTCATTTGTGAATGCTTCCCAGTTAGCTCTTTTATAATTGGTGTATGTGTGTTTGTGGCAAGCTGGGGTGAGTCTGGTTTTGGTGGTGATAATGATCGGGAGGTGGTCCGAGCCTAAGGTTCTGACCACCCTCCAGGATGTTGTGGGGGCGAGTTCTGGGGAGCAAAAGGTGATGTCTGGAGATGATGGGTTATAGAGGGCTTGGTGAGGAATATGGGTATGTTGATGGATGTCGTAGGTTAGATTTCATAGGTTAAGTAATATATTAATAATATCTAGTATTCCTAAAGTAACTTCAATATTAACATTAATGTATATCATTATTATTGATTATTCATTGATTATTTTTTTATGAAATTTGGTCTTGTGTATAATAAATATATTAGATTCATTTTTCTTAGTTATAATATTTTGCATTGTGAAGGTGTGTGAGTAGTTATTTTCATATATTTTTCATAGGTTTAATATATTAATAATATCTTATATTCATATAATACCTTTTTTTATAAATACAATTTATCATTGTGATATTCACAAAGTAACTCAACTATAAACATTCGTGTAAATTAATATTATTTATTATTCATTGATTAATATTTGTATTAATTTCATTTTGTGTATAACAAATATAGTAGGCCTAAATTCATTTTCTTATTTATAATTTCCTTTTTCATAGGTTAACTAATATATTAATAATATGTAATATGCCTAAAGTAACTCCAATATTAACATTAATGTATATCATTATTATTCATTATTCATTGATTATTTTTTTATGAATTTGGTCTTGTGTATAGTAAATATATTAGATTAATTTGTCTTAGTTATAATGTTTTTCATTGTGAAGGTGTGTGAGTAGTTATGTTCATACATTTGTCATAGGTTTAATAATATAGTAATAATATCTTATATTCATAAAATACCTTTTCTTTATAAATACAATTTATCATTGTGTACTTTCTTGAGTATTTATTTTCATATCTTTTTCATAGGTATATTAATATATTAATATTATCTTATATTCACAAAGTAAGTAATATTGTACCGCCAATGTATCCGAAATAATTTGATTTTATATATACAAGTCTTTGCTAACTCCATTTACATTTTGACTGTAGCGGAGCAACAAATTTGAGTATTTTTAAGCAATTAAGCTAACTCAATATTAAAGTATAGTTTATCAACAATGAGACAGGGAAGACAGGAAAATTATAGAAAGTTGTGGTGTTTGTTGTAATACCTTTATTTTAATAAAAAAACATATTTCTTCATTCAATGGATGTGGACGACCGTGCTTGTTGACACGGCAGGGGTATGGATCATGGTGTCCATCGTTGTGACAGGTGCCAGGGGCATTGTTGGTCCCCCTGGCGACAAAATTTGGAAGCCCCAGATGAAGGTGAAAGTGAAGGTGTTGTGGCTGGCATCAACTGGGTTGTGTGAGGCTGACGTGGAGGTAGCACAGTGTAGGGCACTGTATACTGTGGAGACTGATTTGATGGACCTGCGACAGGAACATGTGGAGGACGAAGGATCTGACCCGGCAGGTGTGTCATCGCCGCCCGTGGGTCGTCCGATGCATACGCATGTGGCACCTGGTAATGGATAGGCGGATAATGCAACGGTGCGACGTAGGTGTTGGTGGTTGCCACATCTGCCACAGGTGGCTGCAACACCGTTAATGGTTGGTCCGCCTGACTCGCTACCACAGGAAGTATGCTTGTAGCTGCAGTCACAACTTGAGGTCTTGATGCCTTTATTTTCTGCAATGCCAGCTGATCAACATCCCCCATGAAATCATCGACCACTTGAGGGTCCATTCTCAGCATCTTACACTCCAAGTACTCGCAGAAGCTCCGTATCTGGGTGTGGAGCACTGATTGGGAGTTGCACGACTTAACCCTCTCCAACTCGCCGATGGTGTGCTTGTGCTAGGTGATGAGCTGAATGAGTAAAAAAACATACATTAATGCCACATAAATAGTAATTAAAAATATTGGGTGACCATGATGAAGTGTGATGATGGAAACATGATGTTTTTTCTTTTCAAAAACTTATACAGTATGAGTAAAAAGCAATAATATATATCTCTGTCTCTCTCTCTCTATATATATATATATATATGTATATATGTATATAATATATATATATATTTGTATTTCTATCTAGATAGTTAAATATCTATCTATAAACATATATATATATATATATATATATATATACTGTATACATACCGGTCGGTACTATTGAGGTAAAGATTACGATTAAATACTTACTTTGTTCAAGTACAGGGGATCATCTGGGGATGGGGCCGGACGTCCATGTTTTGCCCCCCTACCCATTCTGTGGGTTGAGTGCATGACAGGAGAGTGTGACAGCTCCTCCATTGGCTGGCCCATCGCCTCGTCCACCTGTGATAGGTCCTCCTCCACGACCACCACCTCCTCCTCGCCTTCCTGGTCCTCTTCCTCCTCCGAGTTCCCCTGTGGCCGCGATCTTTTCGTGATCTGAAAGTCAAATACAATAAATACCATATCGAACTTATAAAATATTATAATGTCAAACATATTAATAAAGTAGACGTGCCGTTTTGCCCAAAATCAAAACGGCATACCCAACTCTGCAATGGGTTACCATCATCACTACTAATATCATAATTAATCACAATCACCATCATCACTACTACTGCCATCATCAGTAGACGTGCCGTTTTGCCTAAAATCAAAACGGCATACCCAACTCTGCGATGGGTTACCATCATCACTACTAATGCCATCATCAATCACAATCATCACTACTACTGCCATCATCACTACAACTGCCCCAATCATCACAACTAGGCTACTGTCATCATCACCATTACTATGATCATCATCACTACTACAAATACAATCATCACTAATACTCTCACCATCATCACTACTACTGTCACCATTGTCACTACCATCTTAATAACTACTATCATCATTGATACTACAACTATCAACCATCATTACTACTATCATCACCACCATCTTACAATCATCATTACTACTGTTAACATCATCACTACTATCTAACCATCATCATTACTACTCTGGCGGCTCTCACAAGTATTACCCTCATGTATCCTACTGTCACCATCATCGCTACTACTGCCATCATTACCATTACTATGATCTTCATCATCACAACTATTGTCATCATCACTACAACTTTCACCATCATCACTAATACTCACACCATCGTCACTACCATCATCACTACTGTCATTATTATCACTACAACTATTATCATTACTTGTCACCATCATCACTACTATTATGACCATGATCACTACTACTAGTACTGTCACCATCATATCTACTACTGTCATCATCATCAATACAACTACAACCATCAACACTACTATCATCACCATCATCACTACTATCACCATCAATCCCACTATTACTACCATCACTTCTAATGCCAACTAAACTAACTTAACCTAACAAATGCAGGGGGGGGGGGTAAAAACATATTTTGTGTAAAACCATATTTTGGACCTAAAATCATAATTATTGCATAACTTCAAAAAATCTTTTTTGACTGACGTTCGCATTCACGCAACAAATTTTCGTGTGAAATTTGGTGAAAATCCGTCCAACGGTCTAGGAGGAGTTTCGGGACAGACGGATGACAACAACTACGACGACGAAGACGACAGACATTTCTTTCCGGTGGTACCCACTATACAGGGGGGCAATACCAAACTCTGCTTACGCAGAGTTGATTAAGTAGACGTGCCGTTTTGCCCAAAATCAAAACGGCATACCCAACTCTGCGATGGGTTACCATCATCACTACTAATATCATAATTAATCACAATCACCATCATCACTACTACTGCCATCATCACTACAACTGCCACAATCATCGCGACTACTTTCATCATCACCATTATTATGATCATCACTACTACAATTACAATCATCGTTACTACTCTCACCATCATCACTACTAATGTCACCATTGTCACTACCATCTTAATCACTACTATCATCATTGATACTACAACTATCAACCATCATTACTAATATCATCACCACCATTTTACAATCATCATTAATACTGTTAACATCATCATTACTACTATAACCATAATCATTACTACTGTCACAAGTATTACCATCATGTATGCTATTACCATCAGCACTACTACTGCCATCATCACCATTACTATGATCTTCATCATCACAACTATTGTCATCATCACTACAACTTTCACCATCATCATTACTACTCACCATCATCACTAATACTCACACCATCGTCACTACTGTCACCATTATCACTACAACTATCATCATTACTTGTCACCATCATCACTACTATTATGACCATCATCACTACTAAAAGTATTGTCACCATCATATCTACTACTGTCATAATTAACACTACTGTAATCATCATCAATACAAATACAACCATCATCACTACTATTATCACCATCATCACTACTATCACCATCAATCCCACTATTACTACTATCACTTCTAATGCCAATTAAACTAACTTAACCTAGCAAATGCGGAGGGAGATGTATTCGCCCCCAGAACGCATTCATTGCTGGGGGGAGGGGGGGTAGGGGGGGGGGGGGGGCGGTAAAACCATATTTTGGGTAAAACCATATTTTGGACCTAAAATCATAATTATTGCACAAATTCAAAATATCTTTATTGTCTGACGTTCGCATTCAACCAACACATGTTCGTGTGAAATTTGGTGAAAATCTGTCCAACGGTCTAGGACGAGTTTCGGGACAGACGGACGACAACAACGACGACGACGACGACGACAGACATTTTTTTCCAGTGGTACCCACTATACGGGGGGGGGGGGGGGGGGCGATACCAAACTCTGCTTATGCACAAAAAACACAAAAAACAGTTAATTATTATGTTCCTTCCAACAACCAACTATACTCCTAAAATCGATTAATGAAATTTACAAACACATGTGGCAGTCCGTGGATTCGAATCCAGGATGCTCACACCGAAAATCAACACCTTATGCATCGCACCACGAAGACAGTACAATATAAGACAATATAAGAATGTAAATATATGTTACTATATATAGCAAATGGTTTCATATATCATTGTTCATACCTTCTTGCTGCTGATCCTGGGTTCCTTTTGGGATACATTTTCCTTAAGGAAAGAAAATGTATCAAAAATCCACTGATCCCTCATTGTCAGTTTTCTCGCTTTGGACCCGCTCTTCTTGTTGAGAAGTTTGCCGTAGCGTGTCCTCATATTTTGGTAGAATTTTGACACAAGAGCCGCTGAAAAGGGAACGAGAGAGAGTGCATTAAAAACATCAAGAGAATATGTCAATATCTTGTGAGATTGATGGGAGATTATTTAACAGACAATTCAAAGGGCAAGCACAAGAAACCGACTGAAATATCACAATTTTCAATTGTCAAGTTGTTATATTGTTGTGTAAATGTGTTCATAGCCCCACGTTCACCACACAAACCATTATATATATTTTCAAATAACTCATAGCCACTTACCTGGTACAGGTATATTAATTTGTTTCGCTTTCTTCTCGAAAATGCGGAGCTTATACATCTTGTCGTGGTAACGTGGGTCAGACTTGGCCCATAGGGCTGGGTGGTTGTGGACCCACTCTGCCAGGTCGTTCTCCATCGCAGCAGTTATTACTCCGTATTGGGGAACTTCGTCAGTGTCGGAGCTCGACTCATCTTCTGGGGTCACCTGGGTCACGTCGCTGTCACTTTCGGCCCTGTGGACCTCAACCGTCACGTCCTCCTGTGTGCCGAACAGTTGCTGGCTCTGCTGGTTGTCCTGGTGGCCTTCCACGTCCTTTGACGCCACCTGTCCTACATGGCATCCAAAATGTCATGGGCTTGGATGACGGGCGTCTCACTCCGAAAACATTTCGTGGTCGCCTTCTTCTTGTCCACCTTCTTCGCCACCTTCTTCAGCGTTGGTTGTGCCTTGTTCAATTGGAGAGTGTTGGTAAGTTTGGAGAGTGGTGGGTGGCTTGTTGACTGGAAACTGTGGAATGACCTTTTCTGACCAGTACCGCAGTATATATACCCACTGACCTGACCTCACCTCTGACAGACATACAATGGATACAATGTAGACAATGGAGACCTGAGCGCTTTTCCGGTCAATTTAACGAGCGCATTTCCGGTCAATAAAAACTAAAATTGAGAAATACAGGGTGATAATCCCTTTTTATTACACACCTCGCCGAACATGCTCTTTGGCCTCGGCGAGGTGTGTCGTGAGCCTTCGGCGACGTCGCAAGGCCCTTCTCATGCCTCGTGCAGAGTATACCCCTGGCGGGTATACCCTCGGCGAGTATTCATCCGCACGCCGACGAGGAAATTGCCGGTGATTATTGTGCATCGGCGATGTTCTCGGAACATCTGAGAACATCGGCGAGTCATCGTGCGACATTTTGGAAAATTTCAACGTTTTTTTTCGTGCGACACCCTCGCCGACGTCGCCGATGATCTCCGACGGCCTCGCCGATCCATCTGCGATGCTCGTCGATGCTTGCGAGGTCTACGATCCATCGTGAGTCCTCGTACAAAGTTTTGAACGAACCGAACATTTGCGACGACCCGCGAGGGCCTATGCGAGGCCTTGCGAGTCATACGATTATTATGCGAGGGTATACGATTGCTGTCCGACATGTCACGAATATGCCAATTTATGGGTGTTGGCGATGAAAATCTTATGAAATCGCATAAGTGGGAAAGGGGCATTACTAGTTCCCTACAATTTCTTTCTACACGCCGCAATGTTGCATCTATTTCACTCTTTTATTTCTATTACAACCATAAGTGTCTGTCAGACCTCTCTCAGTGCATACCCCCTCCCTTGTGTCCAGCTCTCCAACCCAAGATTTAGCAAATGTTCTGTCTTTCTTCTACTCAACAAGTGAACTCTGGAACTCTCTCTCTCAATCAATCTTTCCTTATCCTATGACTTAGACTACTTTAATCTCATGTGTCCAGTCATTTTGACCCCAACGTCCCTTGAATTTGGCTTTCTATTATTCATTTGGCTTTGGGGGAGACACTCGTTACAGGCAGCCTGCCTTTTGTCTCCTTCATACACATACACAAATAGTAGGGTTTTCACCACTTCGGATGTGCTTTCTTTATATATTTCTAACACTTTGTCTTTTCAGACTATACCAGTACGTGTTTTACTTGTTCACATGGTAAGAAAGCCGAACACTGGGTATATGTCTTTCACTCTAGATTTCATGCAAAGTATCATTTAATATAATATGCTATGGGCAAATGTTTCGCGACCACTCTGTGTATATATATATATACCGGTATATATATATATATATATATATATATATATATATATATATACAGTATATATATATTTTTTTTCTATATTCCAACTTACTTCCTCTCGGGCATAGGCTGAGAGCCTTAACATTCACCGCTTTGCAATGAACAGTGAAGCCCGTGAGGTCTTGTTCCAGTCTAGGGAGTGAGACATGTGAAGCACGTAGAGCACAACGAGCACCTGCCATCTTGCCTTCACATGAGGCACGGTGCTCACTCATGGCCCGAAACGACCCCATCTCTGAAGCCACCTCGTTCCCGTGCTTCACTGTCTCACCTCCTACACTCGGACTCTCACACTTACACACACAACGCCACCTGTTGAGCAGATAACTCACCAGGCATTGCACCCCTATAGCATATTTTGAATATGGGAATATTCATACAGTGCTATTTAATCAGGGAACAATGAGGGTATTTTATTGACGTTTCGGTGGGCTTGTGGTAATGCACTGATACCAGGTACAGCACAAATTCCATCCCAATAATATCTTCCCATTGATACATCGGGATTTGAACCCGGGACCTTTGGATTACCAGGCCAGTGGCAACACCACTCCACCACTGTTGAGTATATATCACAAATACACGTGAGCCACTAAATGTTTCTAATCTCTCAGTGGGGTTCGAACCGCCGACCGTCAGGACGATAGCCGACGCTTTAATCAACTACACCACGGCAGTGGTGTATATATATATATATATATTTTCTTTTATTCCAACTACTCCCTCTCTGGCATAGGCTGAGAGCCTATGAGGTCTCGTTCCAGTCCAGGGAGTGATACATTTGAAGCATTTTTAGCTTCAACCAGCCCCTGCCATCTTGCCTTCCCAGGATGCATGGGGCTTAGTTGCTCACTCACGGCTCAAAGCAGCCCCATCTCTGGAGCTGCCTCGCTCAAGTGCTTCACTGTTTCACCTCCTAGACTCGGACCCTCACTCTCATGTGGGGAGATTGTAGGCACCAATCGATCAGGGCTAGACCCAGGTGAGGTTATAGGCATGTGATAAAGAGTCGCTTGAACTCCTGTTTCACTTGCTTGGCCTCTCTTACTGATTTTCTTTGTGCCTCATTTACACTGAGAGCAATCCAGCTAGCTCTCACAAACACCTCCTCCTCCTATCCACTTCACTACACTAAACATGCACACCACACTTCATTCTTCCACACCAAAATTAAAAAAAAATAATAATTATGAATTGTAGCCCAGCCTCGGAGTCCCCAGGGGGGGGGACCATAAATGCCCCCTCACCCGACCGACCATCCCCTGACGACCCCACACAATTACCTGGACCTCGGCCTGTTACTCTTTCTATTAATTTCTGCAACATTCGCGGACTTTCCTCTAACTTTCACTCTGTTGAGCACCATCTCTCCTTCTACAAACCTGATCTTCTCTTCCTCACCGAAACTCAGGTGTCTGTAGCAACATTCAGCAACCCCTTCTCTGTATCCTCCTACTTTCTCTATCCTAGTTTCAAAGCCAAAGGCGGATGTTGTGCATATGTGCACAACAAACTCACTTGCTCTCGTGTTCCCGATTTCGACTCCTCTGAATTCTCAACTTTATGGCTCAAACTTTCCTGTCATTCTCTTACTGAATATTTCTGTGCTGTCTATCTTTCCCCTAACTCTACCAACTTTCCCAAATTCTTTGACTATCTAAACTCTACAGTGGAACACATTCTATCCATTTCTCCTTTCTCTGAAATCTCCATCTTAGGAGATTTCAACGTTCACCACCGCCATTGGCTCTCCTCTCACACTACTGATCCACCTGGTGAACAAGCCTACGTCTTTTCTATCCTAAATGACCTAGAGCAGTTAGTTCAGCAACCCACCCGTATCCCGGATCGCATCGGAGATCGGCCCAACATTCTTGACCTGTTTCTAACTTCTAACCCTTCTTCTTATACTGTCGATCTTTTCTCTCCTTTGGGCTCCTCCGACCATAAACTTATCTCTGTCACCTGTCCTATCTCTCCAGTACAGCCACCCGATCCTCCTAGCCGGCGGCGCTTGTGGCACTTTGGAGCTGCCGACTGGGAGGCTCTTCGGCAGTACTTCTTTGATTTCCCATGGAATTATTTCTGCTTCCATGGCCGAGGACCCTCGGAGAGTGCTGAACGCATTACCGAGGTAATCCTATCGGGTATGGAAGCATACATTCCATTCTCTTTCTCTCAGACTAATGCTAAAAAATCTTGGTTTACTCACGCCTGTTCTACTGCTGTCCGCAATAAGGAGGAAGCATTCAAACGGTACCGACGCCTTAAAACTCAAGACTCTCATTCTTCATATGTTTCTGCCCGGAATCAAGCCAAATCTGTTCTTCGACTTGCGAAACACTCTTTCATCAATAATAAATGCACTGAACTATCCAACTCTAGCTCTTCCCAAGCTTTCTGGCATCTAGCCAAAAACCTCTCCAACAATTTCTCTTCCTCGTCTTTCCCTCCCCTTTCCCACTCTGATGGCACAACCATCACTTCTTCCTCTGACAAAGCTAAACTCTTCGCTCAAACTTTTGCTAGAAACTCCACCTTGGATGATTCCGGTGCTATTCCTCCCTCTCCGCCCTCCTCTCTCTTACTTATGCCTAATATCCTAATCTCTTCTAAAGATGTACTTTCTACCCTCTCTGGGCTTAACACTAATAAGGCGTACGGTCCGGACGGTGTTCCTCCTGTTGTTCTCAAAAACTGTCCTTCCATGCTGACTCCCTGCCTAGGCAAACTCTTTCGTCTCTGTCTATCCTCTAACGTCTTCCCTTCATGCTGGAAGTTTGCTCACATTCAACCTGTCCCAAAGAAGGGTGACCGCTCTCAACCCTCCAACTATCGTCCAATTGCTCTTATCTCTTGTCTTTCTAAAGTTTTTGAAACTATTCTTGCTTCCAAATTTCTTAAGCATTTCTCTTCTCATAATCTGCTCTCAGATCGCCAGTATGGCTTCCTTAAGGGTCGCACTACTGGTGATCTTCTTTCATATCTTACTAACTCTTGGTCATCCTCCTTTCGGGACTTCGGTGAGACTTTTTCTATTGCACTAGACATATCGAAAGCCTTCGATAGAGTCTGGCATAAATCTTTAATTTCTAAACTACCCTCCTTCGGTTTCTATACCTCCATCTGTGCCTTTGTCTCTAATTTCCTTTCCGGCCGTTCCATAGCCACGGTGTTGGACGGCCATTGTTCACTTCCTCACCCTATAAACTCCGGTGTTCCTCAGGGCTCTGTCCTATCTCCTATTCTCTTTCTAATTTTTATAAATGATCTCCTTAACTGTACCTTAATTCCCATCCATTCATACGCAGAGGACTCAACCTTGCACTACTCCATTAGTTTTTCAGAACGCCCCAACCAGCAATCCCTCAACGACAAACGTAATGAAGCCATAGAACTCTTAAGTTCTGATCTAAATACTCTTTCCAATTGGGGCAGAGAAAACCTTGTTAACTTTAATGCTTCCAAAACCCAATTTCTCCATCTATCTACCCGTCAGGATCTCCCAGCGGACTATCCCTTATTCTTCAACAATATAAAAATCAACCCTTCATCTTCTCTCAATATTCTTGGTGTCTCTTTTTCTTTTGCTCTCATTTGGAAGGACCATATTACCAGTCTTGCTAAGGCAGCCTCCCAGAAGCTGGGTGTGCTCAACCGCCTTAGGGGGTTCTTTTCCCCTGCACAGCTTCTTGCTCTGTACAGGGGCATAGTGCGCCCTTGTATTGAGTATTGTTCACATGTGTGGGGAGGTTCCTCTCACACTGCTCTCCTAGACAAAGTTGAAAGGAAGGCCTTTCGTATCATTAACTCCCGTCCACTCACCAACTCTCTGCAATCTCTCTCTCTCCGCCGCAATGTTGCATCTCTCTCGCTATTCTATCGCTACTATAATAATCAGTGTTCCTCAGAGCTATCCCAGTGCATACCACCTCCTTTACGTAGGGCACGTGGTACCCGTCTTGCAACTCAATCCCACCCCTACTCTGTGCAACTCTCCAACCCAAGAGTGAAACGTTACTCTCAAACTTTCTTCTACTCAACAGCTGAGCTCTGGAACTCTCTCCCAGAATCAGTCTTTCCCTCTTCCTATGACTTAAATTGCTTCAAACTCCGTGTGTCCAGGCATTTTGGCTCGAACGTCCCTTGATTTTGGCCCTGTCACTCTTTCAACTATGGGGGAGGCACTCGCTATAGGCAGTTATGCCTTTTGCCTCCCTCAATCACATAGAAAAAAAAAAAAAAAAAAAAAAACACGTGAGCCACTAAATGTTTCTAATCTCTCAGTGGGGTTCGAACCGCCGACCGTCAGGACGATAGCCGACGCTTTAATCAACTACACCACGGCAGTGGTGTATATATATATATATATATATTTTCTTTTATTCCAACTACTCCCTCTCTGGCATAGGCTGAGAGCCTATGAGGTCTCGTTCCAGTCCAGGGAGTGATACATTTGAAGCATTTTTAGCTTCAACCAGCCCCTGCCATCTTGCCTTCCCAGGATGCATGGGGCTTAGTTGCTCACTCACGGCTCAAAGCAGCCCCATCTCTGGAGCTGCCTCGCTCAAGTGCTTCACTGTTTCACCTCCTAGACTCGGACCCTCACTCTCAGAACGCCACCTATTGAGAAATTAACTCACTAGGCATATATTTTAATATGGAAATATTCATACAGTGCTATTTAATCAGGGAAAAATGAGGGTATTTATTTGGCATTTCGGTGGACTTTGTGGTAATGCACTGATACTAGGTACAGCACAGATTCCATCCCAATAATATCTTCCCATTGACATATCGGGATTTGAACCCGGGTCCATTGGATTACCCGGTCCAGTGGCTATATATATATATATATATATATATATATATATATATATATATATATATATATATATATATATACAGTATATATATATATATATACAGTATATATATATATATAATATATATATATATATATATATATATATATATATATATATATACAGTATATATATATATATATATATATATATATATATATATATTGAGTATATATCACAAATACACGTGAGCCACTAAATGTTTCCAAGCTCTCAGTGGGGTTCGAACCGTCGACCGCCAGACGATAGCCGACGCTTTAATAGACTTTAATAGACTGCCGTGGTGTAGTTGATTAAAGCGTTGGCTATCGTCCGACGGTCGACGGTTCGAACCCCACTGAGAGCTTGGAAACATATATATATATATATATATATATACGCATTATTATATATTGTGTTTTTTTTTGGTTCTCTCTTTTTTTTCATTGTTATGTTTTATCTTGAGAGCTGGGCCCAGGTGTGTAATGTAGCCAAACACTCTCCATAATAACTAATGTATGGAAATAAGCTAACCGAGACTGGTTTTTAGCGATAAAAGCTTGGACGATTTTATCTGGATAAAATATGTCACCTGGAATGGAGAAAAAAACAACTCCTATATCTCTCTCTCTCAGAAACACACGCACACTCATACATGCATTGTATTTTTTAAGGTAAAAGGTATTGAACCATAAGGGCAGTGTGACCTCTCTCTCTCTCTCTCTCTCTTTCTCTCTCTCTCTCTCTCTCTCTCTCTCTCTCTCTCTCTCTCTCTCTCTCTCATACACATATGTTTATATTAAGATAGTTAGCTATTGAACTTTTAGGTCAATGTGATTTGCGTACTTTTGTAACTCTTATTCTCTCACTCTCTCTGCTATGAGGACCGATTGAGAGCTACTATCTTAGTATAGAGCATGAAGTCGCTTTACTGTAGTCTTTAAAATACTAAATTCGTACGACAACGTGGCTTATAACAAGACGTTTAAGGGGAGATGGTTGTTTTTTCTGGTCTCCCTTCTCCCTTATGTATAGCCCCATTTGTTTTCAGATTTTACGATGCTCAGCCCATTAGTTTGGCGATTTACAGACATTTCGTCACATTTCTTTGTCAACATCAAGAACTTTCGTGCCATGTAAGATTCGTTATTTTCCTGACGAGCGATAGCGATAGAAGGGGGATCTTGGGGATGTTTTGTTGTGGTTGATGGAGGTCTAGGGAGGAAAGTAAAACTATAATAAATAAATAAATATATCGATGAATATATAAACCCTCCCCCCTTAACCCATTGACTGCAGGAGACGTTCCGGAACGCCATGGCAATTTACAGCAATTTACAAGTTTTTAAAGCCTCAGAAAGCCTGTAGAATCGAGTGCAAGTGAGCGGGAGCGCGGCAGGCCACCCGTCCTCCCTCCAGCCAGCCTGGCGGTGCACTGAGGAGTACGAGCCATACTCTCGCTAGATATACAGCGCTGCCAAAGGCAAATGTAGTGCGACATTAGCAATAATTGCTCAGTATTAGCGAATGTCTATGGTAGCCCTGGGGGTGAAGCCCGCGCGCTACGAAGCTCGTTTTGGTGTCATTTTGAAGCTATTTTCTTCTAGTTTTTGGATGAATAAATTTAATTTCATTGAGATACTTTCTTAACCCACTGAGTCCCAGCTAGTTTAGAATAAATGTACCACCAGGGACCGGCTGTTTTGAAAACAAAACAAAAATCCAGAAACAATAGCGAATGGGTTAGGAATGAAGGAAAAACCACAAAAAACGATCAAAAAGCTCAAAAAATGGTCCTACGGAGCCCCCGAAATTCGATTTTACAAGAGTAAAAAATTGAAGGCAAATACACCCAAAATACCGGTTTTTGCGCGCTCACGCGCACGCGATTGGACTTTCAGAGTTTTCAACCATCATCAAGGTTGCGTGGGATACTTACACAGTTCCCATACAAATCTGAGTCCTCTAGGTGCCATACGACCGGAGTAATTGGGACCGGACCAGCCAGGACGCATGGTTTGCGTCGCTGGGGTTTAGCGTTACATACATTGTGGACGCAAACACTGCGTCGCTGGGGCTCAGTGGGCTAATCAATTAGGAGTGCCTGAATGAGTCTAAATATGGCGGAAATAGGCGAAAGTATGCCCGCAACGTAAGTGTTAACATTAATATCAACACAACAGGCAGCCAAGACCAAAGTTAGGGTTCAATAGGCTAACACAAGTAAATGTGGACACTTTGTCACACATATGATCTGTTCTTCCTGGAACAAACTTCTCTAAAAATATTAATCATTTTTCAGTAGAGTAATTCAAAAACATATTAGATATGTATATTCACACTGCAATGAGTGAAGTGCACTACATAATAATTCTTTCCATCATGAAACTCGCCCTGATACGTTTTGTCATGAGCATATCATTATAAGTTTACACCAATTCGAATCTGTTATGCCGGGCCGATATCCAACAGGATTTAGTATTATCTATTATTAATCCGGGTTTCGGATATTTAGATTTGGAATATTGCTCAACAGGGCCACATCAAGCGCAGTAGATATGATAATTATATACTCAATCAGGCAATAAGAAACACAATAAACACAAGGTAAATTACACTCATATTTATTTACAGACATATAGTAAGATCACATAGATACTATACTCGACTATTATATCAAATTAGAGAGTAAGCAATGAATAGTGCTGGCGAGAGTTAATCAAGGTGGCTCTCAAATGAGGTTTCTAGTTACTTACACAGAAATAAAGAAATGAAAATACGCATGGTATAACAGATACATATACAGGTATACACAGGGTAAGAATCATTAATAATAATACCTATGTGAGTCAAGCGTCTAACGCGAAGTATTCTGACAATGATACGATAGACTGTGAAACGTATCGTTCACTGCGCAGGGTGAATGCGGGGCAAGGAGTAGGAAGCCAGGCCGCGCTCAGGTGAGAGTTCAAAGAGGCCGCCCTGAGAGGTATAGCTCAGGTGGACTGCGGTCACGGGAAATAACAATTTGTTTTAATGCGATATTAAATCAGGGACTAAGGTTAGGCGGTTTATTTTGTTCTGGGGAGGAAGATAAGTTAAATCTGAATTCAACTATCTAAGAGTTTATTGCGAATAATCTCTCACACGAGACACGAAAAATAATATTCGATCATAGATGAGGTCTAATCACACGGGTTGAGGAACTCAGATTCACAATAAATATAGTGACTGAATCGGAAGATAAAATATAATTTAATATAGATTGGGATAAATTAACCAACTAATTAGGAAACGCAGATGAACGAGCATGAGAAAATAGCTTTAACAAATAGCTATCTCCAATGAGCGTACACGACGAAGTTGCACTTATGAAATACCAAACATGGCATGAAAGGAGTTCTGAATAAATTAACAAATTCCTAAAAGAACGCAGAACTACTGTAGCGTTGTATTATAATGTAAATACAATTATAATCCATGGATTACTAGATAAAGTAATAAATATAATCAAAAGCCAAAATAGTAGGTGGAATCGATAAAGGAATATACAATCTGAATTCCTAGATTGGTATGGAAAGAATTACATGACCCGAGTAACGCATAATATTAGATTATTCACAAGAACTAATAGAGATCAGATATCTTGATAAAGAATTAATTCTAATTCAATGGAAAAGGTTCTTGACTTTCAAATAAGGGAAATGTTATTATATATCTCTCTGGTTGGTGATTAAGTGGATAAAAGAATCCTGAACTTGGGCGTAGGTTCTAGGTAGATGTAAGGTTTAGGAAGGGAATTATTTCACGTTATACACTTTGACTTCAACTTAGTTACACAAAGAATAAGTAACACATACGAGGAAAATATGAGAGTAATCCGACTAATTAACACATATAATATATGAATATGAATCGTGTGGGTATTTTAAGTTTCTGAAGGATAAACACCGAGTAATATGTCAATATCTCATGCTTCAATAATCACTGTACGGATCAAAATTTAGTATTTCACACGGTAGCAAAGATACACGAAAAATCTTGGGCACAGATCTAGAGTTAATTATAAATGGAATACTTGCATATTTTACCTTACCTTCACAACAAATAGCCACAACTTAATACACTCAGAGACACTTAGGGTAAAGGGTAGAGGGAGCCTTGAGCGAGAATCTGGTCGACGGGGACTCGTGGTTCCGCAGGGCTGGACGTCAGGGGGAACTGCCTCTCGTGGTACTGCAGGGCTGGACGTCAGAGGGAACTGCCTCTCTCCCAGGTACAGGGGAAGGTGGTTCCGGGATGGACGTCAGGTGAAGCAAGGATACTAATGTTTTTACCCGCTACCGGCATCACCAGGAGAGAGATACAATAGTAGTTGCTTAATTTCCTTCAGTTATAGTCAGGCTATATTTGGTTTATTTTGAGTGTTCAATTTTGTGTTTTTCAATTTCATAGGGACATGTGGATATCGTTGTTTTTGGTTATGGTGAAGGTAATTCTTAATCTAAAAATACATGGTAGTTACTTATTTATACATATGGATATTCTTAATCTCTTGATATTGGTCCGCTATTTTTAGAGGGCATTATGGTGACGTAATGGATGATTTCCGGTCTATCATGGTATCTGGTTTTTCTTACTCTGCAGGCCATAGGTGCCTTACTTGTCACTTTTACATTATTTCCAGTCTTCCCGGGAGGTACTATAGGGGGGGGGGGGTACTGAGATTCCCACTTGTACCGATATTGGGAAGGTTCTTGGTACTCAACTTGCATAAATAGTTCTTCACTGTACTGCAAGTCAGGCTGGAACGGATGATATGCCTCTGGCAGAGGTTCCGGCCTCTGCCATTTGAGGAGCTGGGGCCCCTGTGAGTGGCCAGGGCTCGAACTCCTTTCTCGGGCAGACTGACCTATTTCCCCGGAATTTAGAGCATGGGCAGATCCGGGAAAAGGGGTAGACTGGCTTATCCCGGCAGGAATTAAAGCCTGGGAAGCTAGTCGGGTCATGTTTTCTCTTATCTTCTCCTGCTGTTGTCTTCTCCTATTCTTCCTGCTGTCCTGGATGGCTGCTATTTGGAAGTTGGTCTGGGGGTGGCTGCTTAACCCTGTTATTTCAGAATCTTTGAACCTTTAAAGCCAAGTTGTAAAACATTTGGACTGAAATAATAATGGATAGCAATGTTAAGTTCACAAACTTAACATTGCAATCACTTATTTCGATACTGATTTCGATACTGATTCAAATTGATACATCACCATTTACGCTCTTGAATGTACCACCAATTCTGTTGTGAAACTACCTATTCCTTGTTATTCTTTGTATCTCATCAGCCCCTCAAGGAGACAAAAGCCATGACCATAAATATCGTAAGGGAATCAGGTCATCACTAAATAGTAAATACCCAGACTTAGCTATCTGTCCCACCACCTGCTTCCCGTGACACACTCAAGGACAGGACTGACAGACACACATTAAGGCCATTACTGAGAGAGAGAGAGTTACAAGGAGTTACAAGGAATAGTTAGGATTTCAGAAACCTTGCGTTCCAGTCCGGGAAGATACTCAAAGTGAAAGGAGAGAGACTGCTTAATGCACTACACTCATTACAGAGTGTGCAAAATGCTATCTACTCTCTTCTTGAACTGCTCTACTAAAGAACTATTTGCAACTTCTGAGGGAAGTTTGTTCCAGGTAGAATAGATCTTATATGTGAAAAAAGTTTCCACAAATACTAGTGCTGAACCTTTTCAACTTTAATTTCCAGCCATGGTTGCAAGTTGTATTCATATTATTTTAGGCTAAACATTTTGCTAAAATCCACATTGAAAAAAACCCATTAAGTATTTTATAAATTTCAATGAGCTGACCTCATAATCTGCATGTCTCCAACGGAAAAAGATCAAGAGCTCTCAACCGGTCCTTATAGCTCAGTCTTCTAATCGATGGAAAAAGTTTTTTAGCACTAGTTTGTACTCTTTCCAGTCACTCTATATCTTTCCTAAGTGCTGGAGACTGGAATAGAACAGCATACTGAATAAGAAGCCATATCAGTGTTGTAAGGTGTGAAGCCTATTTCCTTATTTCTATACTTAAATTTCCTCTTTATATAGCCCAATAATTTCTGAGCTTTCTTCTCTACTTCAATGCACCTGACGATCAATGACTGAGCTATAACGGCGCCATGATAGTCACGACGGCGGGGCACGACCAGGTATGACCAGGGAAGACTAACCCACGGCGACAGACGACAGCGGCACGACTGTGCCACAAAGGCAGCATGGCTGTGTCACAACAGCGACACAATGAATTTTTAAATGTTCCATTCTACCTGGCCAGCAAATATAGGGAGCAGACATGACCCTACCACATCACTCTACACGCAACCACAACAATACCAATAACCCCCTGGACTGCAACATGGACCCCAATGACCTGCACGTTCTTCAGGTGCTACTGCAGCTCCAAACCGAGGGTATGCAACTCAATATGGAGCTGTACAAACTCGCTAAAAGCTTAAAGCCAAGAAGGTGCAGAAGAACACATGTACAGTATGTAGCAGATCCTGGTTGCTGAGACGTCCCACCCACGGCCACTATGCCACCCTCATGAAGGAGTGGGCCTGTGAGGATGCCAGCTCCTACAGGAACTTTGTACACATGGATGTCTACATGTTCAAGGAGCTGGAGGAATGTTTGGGCCCTTGGGTAGAGCAGGACACATTCTGGAGGAAAGGTTTGCGGTGGGCCAGCACAACAGGAGACAGCTAAACATATTTCCAGTATGCCTTCAGAGTGGCGCACAACACTATCTCACTCATTATTCCCGAAACCTGTGGGGCCATCATCGCTGAATATCTAGATGAAGTAATGTCCTTCCCTAATACAACTAAGAATTGGAACGAAGTTGCTGCCCTGTTCTCACAAAACTTGAATTTTCACCATACTCTATGAGCTTTGGACAAGAAACATGTGGCCATCAGGTGAGCCCCCTAGGGTGGGTCTATCTGCTACAACTACAAAGGTATCCACTACAGAGTTCTCATGGCCTTGGTGGATGCCGACTACAAGTTCCTGTACGTTAATGTTGGTGCCCCTGGTTAGTCATCAAATGAATGGATCTTCTCAGCTACTCCTCTCAGGGTGGCACTCGAAACCAACTGCTTTGGCCTGCCACCAACTCAGCCTTTACCTCACGACGAGTCACCATTGCCCTTCTACCTTATTGGTGATGAAGCTAGCCTCTGGCTTGGGGATAGGATCCTGGGTGGTGTGCTCTGTCTCATGGAATGGCAGGGTAAAGTCAGGGGGATACCACAATCCTCTTTCTCCTCTGTCCCGTGTTGATCCTCCTCTATGTGTATCAGGTCCTCCTGGTCTCTTCGACAAGAAATATAGGTGGTGGTGGAACCTTGTTCAGGTGGTTGCAGTGGTGGCGGGTCATGCTGACGGAGAGGTCGTGTGGTGTTGGTGGTGGGAGAGATCACTGGTGAATGTGGTAGACCCTGTCTGGGGGCTGGTTATGATGCTTTGGGGTGACATGGCAATGTCTTGGCGGCGTTGGTTAGGCCGTGCAGAGCGGCTATGCCACGTCTTCTTGCTGGCTTGCCACGTCTTGTCTCTGGCTTGCCACGTCATGTCGCTCTCGTCACGTAATGTCACTGTCGTGCCACGGTTGTGTCAGGCGTTACGCTACCATAGCCCAGTCTTTGGTTATTGTCAGACTATGTTGGGATTAAGCATTATCATCTTGACATTACACGACTCTCGTTGTACCATCGTTGCACGATTCTGTGTTGATGTGGCACAGTCGGTGTGAGTAGCCATTGTTGTCATGCAACCGGTTTCTGACAGCGGCGCCACAGTGGTACCTCAACGGTAGTAATGGTGCCACGACAGTGCCTGGACAGCAAAACAACAGCACAACTAACTTTAACCCTTCCTACCCGGTCTGCCTTAG
This sequence comes from Paralithodes platypus, assembly GCA_032716605.1. NCBI lineage: Eukaryota > Metazoa > Arthropoda > Malacostraca > Decapoda > Lithodidae > Paralithodes > Paralithodes platypus. Next base: position 30,568,471 of record CM064530.1, read on the forward strand.
GTATGGACAGCACGAAAGAAGGGCCGCTACCCGGTATGCCTTATCTAAGGCATGAGCTAATAGCCTAATTAAGCTTGGTCTGAACGCCGTGCGTACGACGTATGTCAACAAACCCAAGCGTTCGTCACCGCACCTCCGAAAACAAGAAGGAGAAGACTCCTCAATGTTATTGTTCTGACGTCATGACGAAATTAGTGTCTGAAAAGCCCCCATATAGGCAACATCTCTGCAATATTGGCTCCACTGAAATCGTCATCACAACTGAACCAGTTGACTTATAGAGCTCTACTTAATGCCAAAATACAGATTGAAAACCGCACTACGATTATAGATGAGTGGGAAAGTTCTAGCAGTGAAAATAAACATAAATACGGTAGCCTAGGCCTAGACGTTTTTCAGCCATTTCGCCCGGGTAGGGGCGACCGTCATTTGGTAAGACAGCCCGGGGAGGAAGGGTTAAGGGGAGAGATCGACTTGAAGGATTTTTTTCTGGACCCCTTTCTCCCTCATGTTTAGCCCCATTGCTTTTGAGATTTTAAGACAGTTGCCCCATTAGTTTGGCGATTTTAAGAACTTTCGCCCCATTTCCGTCAATTTTAAGACCTTTCGTGCAATTTAGGTGTCGATTTTATCCTGGCGAGCGATAGCGAGCCTGTAGTTTAAGAGGAACCGGCTTTCAGCCGGGACATTTTTCTACCGAAAAATGTACAAATTTATCTTGAAAGGGGCTCAAGGGGGTGTAATCTTAAGCTTGATGGATATCTAGAGACCAAACTAAAAACCTCCCCTTAATGGGCCACAACACATTTCAAAACTTTTTAACATACCAAAACAATATTCAATCCACGCCGACACTGGGAGCAGATCATGATTACACCACATTTGCCAAGTCGGGGAGACTTGGGATGGAGATCGCTTATGTTTGAAGTGCCCTAAGCGAAACAGGAACAACATAATTATAATACAAATAGAACACAAATAAACAAAAAAGAACGGGAACAACACAACAATAAAATACAATATGAATAAGTAACTCCAACAAGAAAGAAAAATATGAAAAACATAACAAAACCCAGAACAACAAAAATAACAAACGACAACAACAACAACCATACAAACAGGAAGCACAAGACGAGTTAGGCAAATAAGGATACAAAGAACCAAAATATAAACAAGAAAATTATATAAGAACAAGAGGTAACACTAAACAAATGAAAATACTAATAGTAATAATGCATTGACAGAAAACAAATACGAATAGTAAGATGAACAAGCATTACCTGTAAAAGTTTGGCCCTTAAGCTTTTCATTTACGAGACAAAAACGTTGAACATGAATAAAAAAGCTGACAATTAAATAAATAATACAAACATTAAGAGGAACATCAAGAAGACCACAACACAGAACAGGGAAGAGGGTACCGTAACAGAAGGAAAGCAATACATGCGATAAAGGAAGAACAAGAAGATTCAAAACTAGGAGACGAAGATGAAGATGGAGAAGAGGAGGAAGACAAGGAAGAAGAAGACTAACAATAATAATAATGCGCATAAGAATATACACACAGAAGACAAATGTGAAGATATTAACACTAGAAGAATAGAGACCCAAACGTTTTCTTTGACGAGGTTGCCTCTCTCGTTATTGTTTTTGTTTTACACCTCCATTATTTCATCATTAACACCTTACGAGCGGCCTATGCGGTTTATTTATGTGTACCGCACAGCGGGGTGTTTTTAGCCAAAATAGGGCTGTTTACGTGATCATTTTCATGCCTAAATAAGACCCAGAACGTAAAACAAGTACCTATCCCTGAAAGGGCATAAACAGAGCTTTCGAATGACACCATAACGATCCTTGTATGATGGATAGTTTTCTTGCAATAACCGTGCAACGCGAGGGCAAAAAGCAGGTAATTCGGTACTTTCAGTACATAATTGAGTATGTAGCGAGTGAGAGAGGGAGGAGGGAGCTGAGATTTGTGTCAGTAGGTTCGCCGCGGTGGTCTGGAGCAGTCATACGCTCGCTAGTCTCCTGCCACCACTTGTCTCTCTCTCTCAGCCACATTACGTGCTGAAATTGCCACTCGACCTATGTCGAGCGCCGCCACATAGTCCAGCTTTATTTAACTCGACTTATGTTGCTCGCCGCTAATTAAGGGTTAAGAGGAACCGCAAAAATAACAGAAACAATAAGATTAACAACAAAGTCAAGACGAATAGTATATAAGAAAGAACAAGACGAAGAGCAAGAATAAGAACAATCACAGAAAACTAGAGCATGATTCACACATACAGGAGTGTGAGCGCGAGTTGCCAGGAGTGTTGACTCTTGGCGACTCGCTCAAAAATGAGCGCGAGTGAGCAAATTTTCACGAGTCAACACGAGACACCACTAGTCACCAGGAGTGCAATAGAGTCCACTAGGAGTCACTAAGAGTCACAACGAGTCACCACGAGTGGGCTGCGAGTGAGCTGCGAGTGGATGAAGATTTGAATTGTAATGGTAATTTTCGGATTAGGAGGAGATACGAGTCACCACGAGTAAGACAAGAGTCACTATGAGCTACTGAGAGTACAACACGAGTAAGTGAGAGTTGGAATATTATGTTGAGAGTATGCCGGAAATGTCTCCCATTGTCTATCTATCTATCTATTGCCGGACAACCTATGCCAGTTTACTGAATGACTTACGGGATTGCCACTCAATTTAGGACCCGTCCGACTCCAAGGCCCTCTATGTATCTTTTTAGCATTATATTTCTACTGTGGTGTTCGGCTAGTCCATCCACTTAACCTGCTTCATCCTTATGTAAGCAGTACCAATTTGTATCAGGTTTACTCCCCTAGACAGGTTGCTGACCAAGGCTGACAGGTCCCATCCACCCAGATTTGTATAAGGTTGTCTCCCCTAGATGAGTTGCCAAACAAGGCTAACGATATATATGTGTTGTCCCATGCCATACCTACAGTTATGTTATTTGGTCTCTATATAATCTGTAAATAATTTCCGATATGATGGAATTAAAGAAACAATTTTCAAAAACTCATAATCAGCAAAAATGACACACATGTCAATTAAAAACATGTTAAAATATTTTCCCCATCATTTTGTTTAGACACAATTTCAAGGGGAAAATATACCATGCAAAAAAAAACAAAAAAAAACAAACGCAATCTTCCACGGTGGGATTGTCTCACCAATTAGTTGAACGTCGATCCTGGGAAAGATACCGGAATATCTTTAGTTGTCTCTTTGTTATCTATGTGCTGGAAGGATATTACACTTTTCAATTCCATGGCATTAGAAATGATTCATCGATTACAAAAAGACCAAATATGGCATAGTTACAATAATGTATAAGGAAGATAGATAGATACATTAGATAGATAGATAGATAGACAGAGAGTTGGTAGGTCCAAGCGATCGATAAAATGCGAACATAAATGAGACGGACTTAAGTTTTTGAAAAGACAAAGGATACATTAATTTTGTATTGACTCTCTTTTTCATTTTATTATTTATTTGCTGGAAGGATATTATATTTGTCAATGCCATCCCATTAAAAATTATTCATAGATTAAAAAAAGACCAATAAAGATATAGTTATATATATGTATAAGGGAGATAGATGCATTAGATAAATATACAGACAGACATGTGATGCATAAATAACATATGGAGACCTGACTGAATAAAATATTGATATTGGTATATTTGCATATACTATATATATATTTAGTTTTATGATTTATCATTGTATTACCTGTAGATACAGTTTATATTTATATACTTGTTCATATGTTATTATTTTGTTATTACTCATTTTCTATGATTCGTGTATCATGTCTCAAGTTATATTTTAGTTAGGTATGATCTTTGACATTTTAATATTAAGTTTATGTAATTGCGAGTTGCCGTGAGTGTTCATGAGTAATTTACGAGTAGTTACGAGTAGAGTCGCTAGGAGGCATCGATTTTGACCGCGAGTAGGTGCGCGAGTCCAAATGTGTCCCCACTCGTGGTGACTCTAGCTCACACTCCTGTATGTGTGAACTAGGCTTAAGAAGAACATACAAAGAGTAATAAAAAGGAGATGGACGACTTGTGGTGCCAACGTTTGTACATGGCCAGGCTACGTTTCCTGAAACTGTATGAGTGTTTTTTTTCTTCTACCACGTCTATTTAGACCGGAAACTAGGTGACTTTTACAAAGCCTGGAAGGTGCAGAAGCCAAAGGGTGCCAGTGGTTTAAGGTAGCGTTGTGAGACCCCCAAACCAGATTCTTATATTGCATCAGTGGTGGGTGTGTTAGGGGTTGCCATCCCCAACTACCCGAAACTGGGTTTATTTAACATATGAGATGAGGTTCAAGTACCAACCCAATGCCTTTTAATAGAGATATATACTGTACACTGACGGAGAAAATGCAACTTCTTAAGTATGGGAATATTCGTTGAGAGGGTACTTACGAACATGATTAATTAGGGTTAACCCCCTCTGTTCCGGTGACGTCCTTTTATATTTATTTAAGCTACAATCAGACGATTGTATTCAGTCAAAAAAGGGCCTCCAGCAATTATTAGGCTTCGAACTATCTCAGTTAACCCTTTTTACTACCTCAATTCCTTCTTAAACTGAACAAAATAGTTTAAATATAGTTAGAATAAAACGAAAAAGACGTCGCCGGTACATAAGGGGTTAAGAATGGGAATATTTGGTGAGAGGAAACTTAAATTACGAACATGATTATTTATTGCTAAGTAGACCTTTACTCAACACGAAAAGTACATTTGAGAGAACAAACATGCTAGGCAAGTTTATGATTCATTGTTTCATTCATTGATTGTTTGTGGTGGAAAATATACTGTAAATTAGAAGAGTTCAAAGGTAAAACCTATTTCTTACTTAAACCTTAAAAATGTCGGGTCTGTATTTTTGTTAGATATAATAAAAAAACATGTTGCCTGTAGTGAGGTGCAACAAAAGCAAATATACAAACATTGAAGTTCAGGTTCCAAGTATCCTTATCATTCATAAATGTATATATATAAATGTATATACATTAATTTTTATTTCGTTTTATATTTAAAATGAAAAACACACTGAAGCAGGTTATTATTTAACTAACATGTGTGGCTTGATTTCAGTAACTTATATCAGAACCGGTCTTCACCTCAAAGAAAAACATTGAATTTGTCCTCTTACCGATCTAGTTCTGGGTTATTATGTTCCTTTAGGACCAATGAATGGAAGGTGATGACCGTTGAACCAAATGAGCTTGTACATTTTATCCTGCAGCTCTCAACCATAGCCTGAAGATGTACAGGTATGTAGGCTAATTTTTGATGTGTTGGCTTTGGTTCACATCTATCGTGACTTATGAGTGTCCACGATAGACCTTTCTATTTCCAGTTGGGATTGGTTAAAAATGGGATCTATAATTCTGTATATACACAAAGTATCATGTAAAGTTAATTGGGTTTGCATATCAGATGAATAATATATAAGGGGTAATTAAGGTATAGGCTATGGTGTACATTTATTCTATGAAGAGTTAATTTGAGAATATAGTATTCCATAAGTATTAAGTACTATTTAATATAGTAATTAAAGTAATATGAGAAACGTTAGCAGCATCGAGAATGATTGCGCATGTCTAGCTTCACTTGTTACCAAACTGACGTTCTAAGATATCTCCCTATAAGGGGTGCCACTCAATAACAACAACCTTTACCAGCAACACCGGCGATCGGCCACATCTATCGTCCCATTTATTAACCATCCCAGCACCTACTATCCATCAACATGCTCCACTAACCAGCTAAGTCTATATATATTCACTGGTGGCCATTATAATATATGTAGACCATGTATAGCATGTGAATTAACAACAAAGGTGAGACGATCTCAATGCTTCCCCCTTAGGCTGATAATCCAATCCCTTTACTTGTCTTGTAACTAATTCCTAAATCCACTATACGATCCTAAGTCTTGACAGTAAAGTATGGTACCGTAAACCAGGATTTAAGTATGGCCTATATGCCTTATTAATTAATATACTGTACCCCATTTTTGTGTTTAACCTAGGCCTAATTGTGGCTGGGCGTCTTCTTGGGCCTGCTTTTACCATCCCTGTTTTCTACTTTCTAGTGCTAGGCTATAATTTACACACTAGCCAATGATTCGAGGTTCTGGGGAGGCAGCGCGGGGTTGGGGCGGTATTGGCGAGAATTTTGAGCCGTCACCATCGCACAATAAACACCCGTTACCTAAAGTTGCGGTGATTGGACACTCGTATGTCAATAGATTTGAACCGCCACCATCTCCTATACTCCGTGAAGGCTTCCAACTGAACTTTCTGGCACAAAGTGGGGCCACATTTGATTCAATCCGTAATTCGCCAGCCTTCGATAGTCTTGTAAAGTTTCGTCCGGATCTCACATTCTTGATAGTCGGAGGTAACGATATTTTTGGCGATACGGTAGTTAATGAGTTAGCCAGTAAAATAAATTATTTGGCTAAACATATTGAGGATAGAACAGGGGGCATTGTAAAATCGTGGGAATATAGTCTCGTACCACCCCCAGGGGCCTCAGTGCAGAGCAATATAACAGAATAAAAAATGCCGTCAACAGAGATTTATGTCAGAAATTCCCATTCTCCAAGTTAAGGTTCAACCCTATGGAGATGGGTAAGGAGGACTTGGCATATGATGGCGTCCATTTAGGCCCTTGGGGGACGCACAAGCTCTATAACCTAATCGTCAGTAGGGCAGCGCGATATTTTGACGAGGAATAGGCTAGCCTATATTCATTTCAGTTTATTAGGCTAATAGTTTATTTTATCGTCGTTCATCGTCCATCCTGACTCACCTATCCACTATAAATTTGTGAATTGACTGGTAACAGGTTGGGTTCCCTTTAAACATGGACATCACCAAGCTGAAGAGGTTGAGGGCTGCGGCCAAAGGAGGCATTACTAAATTAACTAAGGATTTCACCACTTTCCTCAACGAAGCCACAAACGATGAAATAGTTGCTAAAAAAGTCAGTATCAACAAGGCTTTACACAACATCAATTCTTTCAATGAGAAAATATATCTATTGTTAGAGTCTGAGGAAGATTTAAATGAAGAAGTGGCTAATGATATGATTTATGAGGAACAGGTACAAAACTTATTAGCCCCTTTGGATAGTAGACCAGTACGTACAGAGGTCTCTCGCAGAGCGGCTATAAAGTCGGTAGGAAAATGACCAGCCTTAACCCTCCCGAAGTTTGGTGGTGATCCTGCCCGGTGGACCGGATTTTGGGATTTATTCCAATGTTCGGTTCATGAGCGTCAGGACCTAACAGATATTCAGAAATTCACATATTTGAGGGGTCAGCTAGAGGGAGAGGCCTCGCAGCTCATAGCCGGATTTAGCTTAGAGACCACAAGTTATACTCCTGCCATAACACTTCTCCTAGAGACCTACGGACAGATTAACCGTATCAAGTCTGCCCACGTTGCCGCCTTTTGTGAGATTCCTGGTCCTCGATATGATGCGCAGGACCTTAGACATTTCCATGCGGCTGCTGAATGCACACTAAAGTCGCTTAAATCTTGCAATGTGACGTTGGAGGACTTTTGTGCCGTAATGTTGTATAATAAGATTCCGTCTCCTTTGCGTGAGACTATTCGGCGAGAACTGAAGGATGACTGGTTACAGGTTGGTGCGGTCACTCGGACCCTATACGAGGAGATTTGTAACATGGAGGGGGCTGGCCTGCCTACACAAGAAAAATATAAACCTACTGCTGCTTTTACTATTCAACAAAACAAGGTAGCACATTACAAGGCAGGAAGCAATGGCTCTGATAAGGGCTGTAAGCTGTGGCAAGTCAGGGCACTGCTGGTTTAAATGTTTCAAATATCCTAATGCACAAACCAAAATAAAGAGGGCGACGGTATTAAAGGTGTGTGTTGGCTGTTTGGATAGAGACCATGGTCGAAATGGTTGCACCAACCCAAAACTGGAGCCGTGCAAACATTGTCAGGGCAAACATTACCATAGTCTTTGTCCGAATAGGGGCCAGGAGTCGCCACAAGCTCATTCGGAACACCCAGTTACTATGTCGGTTACTACTAAGAAAGAAATGGCATTACTCCCCACAATTAAGGTACCATTAAAAGGTAGGGAGACTTATGTTACACAACTTCGTGCTTTACTAGATCAGTGCTCACAAAAGTCCTTTATATTGAAGTCCTCATTGGAGTTAATACAACATACAGTAGTTGGTAAAGAGACTCTACAATTAAGGGGGTTCACAGGCTCGCTGGAGGATGCAACTTATGATGTTGTTGCGCTAAACTATCGACACAAAGGGCGATGGCGCCAAATGAAAGCCATTGTTGTCGATCAGCTTCCTAGTTACTGTGCTCACAAGGGACTTACTTGTATCACTGACAAACTCACTGCGCAAAAGTTGAAATTAGCCGACATTGACTTTCATTCAAACAAACTCGATATGCTGATAGGGGCGGAGAATTATTATAAGTTTGTACACCCAGGCTTTAAAAGGGTTAATGGGATAGTTCTCCTGCCCACAATTTACGGGTTTGCTTTGAGTGGATCGTTCCACGCCCAAGGTTCAGAAACCACTGTCAAAGTGGTCACAGTTCTGAAAGTTGCTACCAGCCCGGTGGATACCTACTTACAGGACAGTGGGGGCCACTGGGAACACAAAGATATTGGTGCACTATGGGAACTGGACCATATTGGCATTGCTTCTAAGGAAGCAGACTTGGAGGCTAAATTGGTCATGTCAAAATTCAATGAGTCAATACAGTACTCTCGTGTTAATAATCAGTACACTGTTCAGTTGCCCTGGAGAGACAACAAGCACTTACTTCCGAGCAACTATGGGCTAGCCTTGGGATGACTTAGAGGTCTTCAGCGTAAGTTCATACGGGCCCCGGAATACTGCGAGCAATATGGAAGTGTCATTCGGGATCAGATAGCAAGAGGTTTCATTGAGAGAGTGTCAGTAGATAACCTTGACAGCACTAACCAGACTCCCTATCTGGCTCATCATGGTGTTGAAAAGGACAGTCGGACCACACCCGTGAGGGTAGTCTTCGACTGTTCAGCAAAGACAAGCACAAATAAGCTGAGCTTGAATGATTGTCTGTTTACAGGACCTTCTCTTGTCGCTGACCTAACCCAGGTCTTGTTAAGGTTCAGATTGAACCAATATGCTTGGGTCAGCGACATTGAAAAGGCCTTTCTTATGCTCAAGTTGCACAAGGATGACATGGATTGCACACGGTTTCTGTGGCCCGATTATCCGCTGGATATCGACCGTCCAGTATCAGTCTATAGGTTTCGTGTGGTTCTTTTTGGCGCGACCTGCTCACAGTTTTTGTTAAATGCAACTATCTTTAAACATTTGTCACTGGTAGATAAACATACTCAACATGTTCATGGTCTGAGACGTGGGCTTTACATAGATAATTTAGAGGCGACCCATGACAGTGAGCAGGACCTTCTGGCCATATACAACAGCGTCCAGGACATATTCTTGGGAGTGCATCTCTTTCTCAGGGAATGGGTCACAAATAGTCCGCATCTCCGTGATACCTTATTCTCACATAATGTCGCAAGTACAGTACAGGATAGGGTGAAGACACTCGGGATGACTTGGGTAACTGATACTGATATGTTTACATTCCAGAAGAGAGAGCATTTTTTACAAGCTAGCACAAAAAGACAAGCGCTCAGTGTCACTGCTAGCATTTTTGATCCGCTGGGGGTTTTGTTACCTGTCACCATTAGGGCTCGCATTTTTGTACAGGAGCTTTGGCGTGTAAATTGTGGGTGGGACGAACCTCTTTCGGACGCGCTTAGGGAATGCTGGTGTGACATTGGTTCTGATCTCTGGGGTTGCATGGACTTAGAAATAACTAGACAGGTTACCTTTTCGAGATATGTGACCTTACACATTTTCAGTGATGCTAGTACAGTTGCTTACGGAGCCGCTGCGTATTTCTGTGATGACAGGGATACGTGCCGCTTGATTATGGCTAAGGCTAGGGTGGCCCCGATTAAATGTTTAACTATCCCTAAACTTGAACTGACAGCTTGCGTACTTGCATCTAGGTTAGCCACGTTCATTAAAGAGGCCTACGCATCTGAGCTGTCAATCAAAGAAACAGTCGTCTGGTGTGATAGTCAAATAAGTTTATGTTGGTTTGCAAGTAAGAAAGTGTTACCGGTGTTTGTTCGTAATAGAGTTGACGAAATCTTAGCGTCATGTAACAACACTCAGTTTAGGTATGTCCCTACCGACGTTAATCCAGGCGATTTGCTCACAAGGGGAATTACTCATTCCTCCCTACACAGTTCTCGGCTTTGGTGGGAAGGGCCATCTTGGCTATCCCATCCTGAACAATGGCCAGATGGGGAGGAACAAGGTCCTGTGGTTCAACAAATGTTTGCGACCTCTACGGACACTCCCTCGAACGAGACCCATGTAATAGAATGGCCTCGCTATAGTTCGTATGAGGGACTAGTACACATCATGGCATGGGTGAAGCGCTACGTGGGTAATCTGAAAGCCAAATCGAAGGGGTCGGATCAAAATCATGGCATACTTACAGTACCGGAACTAAGAGCAGCAGAGGTCACTTTAATAGATGTAGCACAGAGGGAAGTTTACCATAGGGAGCGACAGGAACTTGACACTAGCACCACTGACAATAAGGTTAAGAGTAGCATTATTAAACAGTTGGGGTTATTTTTGGATCAAGGGATCATTAAATGTAAAGGGAGACTACAAAGGGCTAAGATAGATTATAATACTAAGTTTCCAATCCTTCTTCCAAACAAACACAGGTTAACCTCACTGTTGTTGTTGTTGTTGTTGTTGTTGTTGTTGTTCCCCAAGCTGCCTGGCCGAACAGCCCCAAGGCCCCGAGCAAGGCCAAGGCCATAACCGAGCGCCCCGACAGAACCCTCCCTGCCGACCACAATAAAGCCTGGGTGAGCGAAGCCACTCCATGGCGGGGAGCTGGGGAGGGTGAGGAAACGCCTGGGAAACCAAAGACCCACCCAGGGCCCTGTGCCCCTCAGCAATTATGAAGAGAAAGTTGAGGGGCAAAGGAAAAATGTGACGCTTTGGCTTCCAATCTTGGTAGATTGGGAGGTCAATCCACGGAAGAGACGCCGTCACTTGAGATCTAGAAAATATATAAGTAAAAGGAACAGTCAGAGTAAGCTATGGGTATGGCAGAGATCGCTCAGTTCTCACTCTGATAGACCAGCCCATCACCAGTCACTGTTGATAGACAATACTCATAAATTGTGCTTGTATTATGGGGTGGCATATGTGGTTTCGTATCTGAGAACGAGATGGTGGATTCCGAGAATGCGGCAAACAGTGAAGTCAGTAACTGGGAAGTGTGTCATGTGCAAGCGCTTTAAGGGCAAAAGCTATGGGTTGCAGCCATCTCCTCCACTACCTGATTTCCGCGTTAACAGGGTGGAACCATTTCAGGTCACAGGCGTGGACTACTCTGGCTCACTGGCTGTGAGGGGTGGGGGCAGTACTATTGAAAAGGTTTATATAGTATTGTTCACTTGTGCTGTAACGCGTGCTATTCATTTAGAAGTTGCTCCTGATTTATCTTGCGAAACCTTCATGCACATTTTCCGAAGGTTCTGTATTCGTAAAGGTTATCCCCAATTAATGCTCAGCGATAATGCCACCACATTTGTCGGTTCTGCCAAATTATTAAAATCAAGACTAGATGATCCTCAACTCAAATGTGATTGGAGGTTTATCCCAGCCAGAGCTCCATGGTTTGGAGCGATCTGGGAGAGAACAATCGGCACAGTTAAGGCAGGACTGAAAAAGGTACGGGGTCGTGCCTCAGTCACACTTACAGAGTTGACTACGATACTAACAGAACTGGAGGCGGCTGTGAATGACAGACCATTAGGATATGTGTCAGATTTAGAGGATCCTGTACCTATAACCCCTTCACAGTTGGCCAGCGGACGTAGACTTAGACTGTTTCCTGAACCGATGAACGACGATGAAATCACGGATCCCTCATTGTACGTTGTAGACAAAGTCTCCGCGCGATATAATTATGTCTGTAAATTATCAAATGATTTGTGGAAGCGCTGGACGACTGACTACCTGCTGTCTCTATGGGAAAGTCATACAAATTTAATAAGAAACAAGGGTAAATCTTGGCCCAAAGTAGGTGACGTTGTCCTGATACACAATGAGGGTCCTCGTTTGTTTTGGAGATTAGGTCTCGTCCTAAAATTACTTCCAGGCCTATATCAGCTTGTTAGAGTCGCGCAGGTCAAAACCTCTACCGGTATTACCACTCGTCCGATTGTTAAATTGTATCCTATTGAACAGGAATGTGAAGGTGTGGGCGAGATTATTGCAGATAGGATTGCCGGTGCGGACGCACCAGCGCAGTCTGCTGCTAGTCGGGATGACAGTAATCTTCGTCCTCAGCGGGAGGCTGCTTTGGGTTCCACGCGACTTTGGCAATCATTGATAGGTGGTGGACCTTATCAATTTCCACATTAGTTTAATCCAAATTATAAAATTTGTAAATATTTGGTGGCCGGGAATATATCGTGACTTATGAGTGTCCACGATAGACCTTTCCATTTCCAGTTGGGATTGGTTAAAAATGGGATCTATAATTCTGTATATACACAAAGTATCATGTAAAGTTAATTGGGTTTGTATATCAGATGAATAATATATAAGGGGTAATTAAGGTATAGGCTATGGTGTACATTTATTCTATGAAGAGTTAATTTGAGAATATAGTATTCCATAAGTATTAAGTACTATTTAATATAGTAATTAAAGTAATATGAGGAACGTTAGCAGCATCGAGAATGATTGCGCATGTCTAGCTTCACTTGTTACCAAACTGAGGTTCTAAGAAAATCTCCCTATAAAGGGTGCCACTCAATAACAACAACCCTTACCAGCAACACCGGCGATCGGCCACATCTATCGTCCCATTTATTAACCATCCCAGCACCTACTATCCATCAACATGCTCCACTAACCAGCTAAGTCTATATATATTCACTGGTGGCCATTATAATATATGTAGACCATGTATAGCATGTGAATTAACAACAAAGGTGAGACGATCTCAATGCTTCCCCCTTAGGCTGATAATCCAATACCTTTACTTGTCTTGTAACTAATTCCTAAATCCACTATACGATCCTAAGTCTTGACAGCATCTATGTCACGAATGAAGATCTTTTCATATATTGTGAAACACCAAAAGCATATACATGGTACCATCAACACCATTAGCGTTGACCTCTTCTTACGTATATTTTCGACCACGAATGTATTTCCTTAGTTGATGAATCAGACTTATTAAGGGAACAGTGGATATTTTGTGGGGTCTATTAATTTTATTTATATATTCATATATAGTTTTAGTTTCCTCCCTAGACCTCTATCAAACGAAAAAAGACAAATTCCATTAGATCCCCCTTCGAGATGAATTTGTAAATTTTTCGGTAGAAACAGTCACGGCCGAAGGCCGGTTACTCCACAATTACAGGCTCGCTATCGCTCGCCAGGAAAACAATCGACACCTAAAGGGCACGAAAGGTATTAAGATTGTCAAAGAAATGAGGCGAAAGGTCTTCAAATCGACAAACTAATGGGGCAAACGTCTTAAAATCTTAAAACTAATGGGGATAAACATGAGGAAGAAGGGGGAACTGAAAAACTGTCCATCTCCCCTTAAAGCTGTCAGTGTATAATAATGTGGTATCTATACTTATATGTTTAATGTTAAAACTGTCCATCTCCCGTTAAAGCTGTCAGTGTATAATAATGTGGTATCTATACTTATATGTTTAATGTTAAAACTGTCCATCTCCCGTTAAAGCTGTCAGTGTATAATAATGTGGTATCTATACTTATATGTTTAATGTTAAAACTGTCCATCTCCCGTTAAAGCTGTCAGTGTATAATAATGTGGTATCTATACTTATATTTAATGTTAAAACTGTCCATCTCCCGTTAAAGCTGTCAGTGTATAATAATGTGGTATCTATACTTATATGTTTAATGTTAAAACTGTCCATCTCCCGTTAAAGCTGTCAGTGTATAATAATGTGGTATCTATACTTATATGTTTAATGTTAAAACTGTCCATCTCCCGTTAAAGCTGTCAGTGTATAATAATGTGGTATCTATACTTATATGTTTAATGTTAAAACTGTCCATCTCCCGTTAAACCTGTCAGTGTATAATAATGTGGTATCTATACTTATATGTTTAATGTTGAATAATGATTTACTGAACACTTAATAATCTTGTGTCAGTAACCTTCCCATGCAGTGTATGTATCATTATTAACCCCTTCTGTACCGGCGACGTTTTTTAAATTTATTCTGGCTATTTTGTAGACGATTATGTTCAGCTTACAAAAGGCCTCCAGCAATTAACAGGCTTCGAACTATCTGACTTAATTAATTAACCCTTACTACTACCACAGATCCTTTATACCCTGCGCAAAATTGTGTAAATATAAGTAGAATATATTGATAAAGATGTTGCCGGTAATGCAGGGGTTAAATGGCCCGTAATTTAAGAGCAACAGGCCTTTGGCCGGGACATTTTTGTACCGAAAAATGTACATATACTGTATATCTTGAAAGGGGAGGATAGCGTTGTTTATTTTAAGTTTGATTGAGGTCTAGGGAGGAAACTAGAAAAATACAAATATAAATGACAACATCGACCAAAGAGTGAACCCCCCCCCCCCCTTAAAAATCTGACTTCTGGGGTCTCCCAACCTTACCTTACACCACTGGCACTGAGAAGCTTTCAACACCTTACCTATTAACACCATCAGTACCGGCAACGTCTATTAATTATGTTCTTGCTACTCTTAGACGATTATATTTAGTTTCAAAAGGGCCTCCAACAATTAACAAGCTTCGAAATATCTCAATTAACCATTCTTACAACCACAAACCCTTCTTAAACTGCACAAAACCTCTAAAAGATAGCAAGAATAAAATTAAAAAGACGTCGCCGGTACAGAAAGGGGTTAAATAAAAGTCACCTAACTTTCTGTCTATTATCTAACCACAAAACAGAATAAGAAGACTAACAACAATAGCAACAACAACAATGAATAAGAGGAACTACAAGTAAACAAAACAAGAAGCAAAAGATGACAAGCACAAATAAAACAAAATAAAGCATATAACGAAGACAAAAATATGAAAGTGAATTGCAAGAAGAACATGACCAAAAAAAAAAAAAAAAAAAAAATATATATATATATATATATATATATATATATATATATATATATATATATATATATATATATATATATGAAAGTGAATTGCAAGAAGAAAATGACAAAACAAAAACAAAATTATATATATATATATATATATATTTTACATAAACATTATTTTAATATGTACACAACAGTCCGAGCCTTCTAATAAGATACTCGGACATACTTTTTAAACCCTTATTTTGTGCATGCAATATATTTTAGATGCAATTTAATTTTAGCACTAACATTTTTTAAATTTTGTGCAGTGAACCTACTCTTTTCTACACACCTTTAGTGTGGAAGCATATTCGCATATATATATATATATATATATATATATACAGTATAATATATATATATATATATATATATATATGTATATATATGTGTATATATATATATATATATATATATATATATATATATATATATATATTGATAAAGTAGAAAGACGGCCGGCCAATCAGCGTGCTCCTTTTTGGCCGAGCCTTGTGGCCAGACAACGTGGACATTCCAGGCATGACTTCCACCATCTGCACCCCTCCTCGCTCTGCCAAAAAAGGCTCCATTGTCGGAGCCGAAATATGCCCGTACAGCCTCATTCCAAAACTCGCTATCGCTCTCTCTACAGGCCGTCCCTTCGGATTGCAATATGTCAAATAATTCAGTGCCAGCCCTAGACTCCCGTAAGCCACTAAAAGATAATTGCAAACGACTTCCTGGGACATACTATGGAGAGAGAGAAGAAGAGACAAAAGTGAATATGCAGCTCGCGCGTGCCCAGCAGCAGCGAGCCACGCGTGCGTGCCAGCCAATCACAGCGCCCGGGCCGGGCGGCAGGCCTATATTAAGGGGGGGGGGGGGAGAGGAGCTCCCGGTTCATTCAGGCACCCGGCACCACTGAGGCAGCTTGCCACAGCCCTTCCTCTCTCTCTTCCCAGGGCACCTCAGGAAACTTTGCTTACCCTACTACAGCATTCCAGTCCACCTCCACAGTTCCCGTGAATACTCCCTCGGGCCTGGCCTCACTCTCACCTACGTGGAGATTACACCACCAGTATCCCTCCGCCTGGCGCCACATTGCTGGTTTACACACCTGTAGCCAGACAATTCAAGAGGGGCGACAGGTAGTAGCTGAGAGTGACCGTTTCCAAGAGATAAAGAGAAAGAGAGAGAGATCATGTTAACTGACCCAGTGGTTACCCCTAAATAATTAATGTGTTCTTATTAGAACAGACTAAAGAGAAATAGACTTGATTTACGAAACAAAATACAGGGATGATGTGTTCATAGAGTATTAGTGTTTATTGATAGAGAAGGCTCCATGCCATTAGCTACCAAATAGATAGGATCTTATAGGACGAGATTTAATTAAAGTAAGAGGGATTGAGATTTGAAAGCAACTATAGGGTTCAGTGGGAATAATAGATAGTTGCGGATAGATGAGCTTCAGCTTAGGGATATAGATATATATTGTCACTCCCAAATGAGTTTGTAGCCTATATAATTTGTGAGTGAGTTATAGTTGCAAGGCCTGTTGTGGGGGGGGACCCTGTGCGAGGCTGGTAGCTAGCTAGCCCTCGTGGCTAGCAGGACGGCGCCTGTAGTCTGTGTGGCCGGTTGGCTATTACTTTAATTAATTAGTTTATTTAGCCTTTGTGCAATTCTTTCGTCTATCATAAGTTTACACAATGTTGTCTTATGTTTTACTTGATTACTTTGTATTGCTAGTGAGAGCCCAGGCTGCCTAGTTAATTGTATGTTCTGGCGGTGCCTGGCGCTTCCCTTCCTCCCTCGTCTTGACCGTGGGAACCAGAGCGAGTGCAAAAGCGTTACTCCAGTCGTAGCTCTCGCTCTGTCAACATCTCTGTTTGGTGTTGGATAGGCTTGCTTCGTGTTGTCCCTTGAATACCGCATATTTCTTTTTGGTTCTTTATTTGATTGGAGCATAGCAGGGGCTGGAGTCATATTGACCATATTGTTTTGTTTTAACATCTTTAGTTTAATCCTAATTACTGCATTCATTCATTCTTTGGCAATCTAGCATATAAGCTTCTCCTTTTATTTCTCCATGTTCTTTTCCATTACTTTGCTGCATTGTTATTCATCATTATATGTGCATATTATTCCTGGTTGAGGTCGCTAGTGGTTTGGGGATTGGCCTGTTTATCCAGCATTTGTTGAGCCCTGGAGGACCGAGGTTGTTGGGTGGTGAGGAGGCCTGTATACTGCCATCATAGGCTACCTTGTTTTTCCTTCCACCACACAGCATCCACCAACTCGAGCCTTATTTAACCCTTTAAGGGTGGCAGCCAATTTCCAACCTACTAGGATATCAACCCTTGGGCCTTGTGTAGTTTTAGCAACAATACATCTGGTGCAGTTAGGGACTAGGGGTGGAGCCTGTTACTAGGTGAGGTTGTCCCCATTCTACTCGGGTGTATTGAGCTAACCCCAGATGATGTTGTAAGCGATAAGTCATTAAAGTTGTTTATCCCTTACAACACCACCGCCGTGCTGTGCTAAAGAGAGCCACTCGGTGTATTATTAGGACATAGGCTAGGGATAATAGGCTTGGCACAGAGGTTTATTGTACTGGACTTTCCATGGGTTTTTGCTTTGTATTGTTCTCAATTCCTAAGCGATTGGGCATGATACAGAGTGTTCTGGGAGTCTAGTAGTGGTATGGTGGGATAATGTTGGTGCAGTATAGAATAACCTTAGAAGTTCTCTTGCCTACTACAAGCACTATGAAATAGACTCGGGGACAATAGATATTTTTGTGTCTCCTTGTTACTGCTTTAATAAGCAAAGAGGAAGATAACCATTTTTCTAGAGAACCTGCGTGTCTTGGTGTTTGAGTCAGATATTAAGAGCGTGTCTGTTGCAGGGTAGTATGGTGCTGTGGGCTAGGCTATGTAAGCATCTGGTTGCCCCGGCTCCCCTCATAACAGTGGCGACCTCATGCCAGCATAGTGTGATAGTATAGAGTTCTTGTTGTGTGAAGCATTATATTTAGATTGTCAGTATTTTTACTTGCAGTTGAAAGTCTACGGACATAGTACTCTTATTTCATTAACCCGTGTCCACAACTATTGCTAAGATGTCACATGTTGATTACATTCCTGCTCATATTGTGGGGAAGGAGGACGTTTCGCAGTTTATTAGAACCCAACCTAGTCAAGAAGAGGTTGCTAGCAGGAGTAGTGATGAATTAAGACGTGTGATGGAGATGTATGGGTGGAGGTGCAGTGGTATGTCTAAGGCAGAGTTAGTTTAAGAGGTGTGCAAGTTGGCGGTGCAGCCTAGGGGTCCTTATTTTAAAGCTAGTACTTGTGTTGTGGATGATGGCACCATCCTGCATGTGCCGCAGCGTCCTATCAGTCAGGCTAGTTATCATTCTACTGGGGACCAGAGTGGAGCAACAACTCCAGAGCAAGGTGATACTGTATTTAGGCAGTCTCCTGTGAGGTTTGGCTGATGGAGCAGTTTACAAGCATAGTTGAAAAGGACGTTGGGGAAAAATTAAAAGAAAAGCGGTTTAAATCAATAAGGGAAGCAGCAGTTTGGGCTGATGACTTTGCACTAGCCCGGCGTGGCACGTGCACGGGGAGCATTGGTGACAGGAGAGACCGACCTGTGCACCAAGCAGCCACAGTATCAGCTCGCCCATCATCACCTAAAGGTACCACATATAAGACACAACATTATACCCAGGCTGACAACCATCAAGCTTCTATGGAAGTGAGATGTTTTTTTTGCAAGAAAGTGGGGCATATTAAACCTCCGCGTGCTAAATGGAAGACAACCCAGGAACCCAAGGCTGTCCAGTTGGTGGCGACATTAGGGGAGGTGACTGCGAAAGGCAAGCCAGGTACTGGTGAGTTTGGGGGGCAGTGTTGGCCAGCGCGAAGCAGGGTAGTAAGCACTTTGCCGCCCCAGATGGTATCACCACCTGAGCATAACCAGACTTCCCCTGATTGGTGTCGGCCATTCATACATGATGGATTTGTACGGGTTGGGGAGCAGACTTACCCTGTCAAGGTGTTTAGGGATACTGGTGCGCAACAATCCATGTGTCGCAACCTGACAGGGGGACCTATTAGCACGGGAGAGTTTGTAATGTGCAGGGGAAACAACAGTGAACAATTCTGTGATTTAGTCCCGGTGACCCTAGAGTGCCCACTTTTGACTGCCGAGTGTAAGGTGGCCATGGTGGACACTGTGCCAGTTGAGGGGGTGGACATTTTGCTCGGGACTGACTTGGCAGGGGATGTAGTTTTCGCGCCGCCTATAATCGTCGCTGAGGCTGCTTTTGTGCCCCCTGGTGGTGGTTGTTCGCAAGAAGATAACATGGACTCTATCTACCCTGTTGATGCAGTGACCCAATCAGTGGCACATTTGGCACAACAGGTGGATGATTTAGTGGATGCAGGGGCCGACAGCCATGAGTACGGGCCATCCCATGATGCACTACTAGATGACACTGGTCCGGAGGCAACTGTGGGCTTGGCTGACCCCAGTGAGGCTACCGAGATTAGTAGAGGTGACCTAGTGCCGGACGAGGAGTCTGACATAGTGAAACCGACTCAACCTTCTGATATTTTTGAGAGGTTAGAGGAAACTGCCTTGATGGAGTTACCTAGAAATAAACTGAGCAAGTTGCAGCAAGAGGACCCCAGTCTGGGCCTCCTCTTTAACCCTTAATTAGCGGCTCACCACATAAGTCGTATTTAATAAAGCTGGACTATGTGGCGGCGCTCGACATAGGTCGAGTGGCAATTTCAGCACGTAATGTTGCTGAGAGAGAGAGACAAGTGGTGGCAGGAGAGTAGCGAGCGTATGACTGCTTCAGACCACCGCGGCGAACATACTGACACGAATCCCAGCTCCCTCCTCCCTCTCTCACTCGCTATATAAGGAATTGTATCGGGAAAGTGGCTAATTACATGCTTTTTGCACTCGCGTTGCACGGTTATTGCAAGAAAACTAGCCATCATAAAAGGATCGTTATGGTGTCATTCGAAAGCTCTGTTTATGCCCTTTCAGGGATAGGTACTTGTTTTACGTTCTGGGTCTTATTTAGGCATGAAAATGATCACGTAAACAGCCCTATTTTGGCTAAAAACACCCCGCTGGGCGGTACATATAAATAAACCGCATAGGCCGCTCATAAGGTGTTAAGAAGGTTGGTACGACTGGTGGGAAGAACGGTCAAGCAGAGAAATTTGTTGTAAAGGGGGCATTGTTGTATCGGCAGTGGAAGCCGGATACGAACTCAGGTTTGGGGGAGGAGCAGTTAGTGGTGCCTGCCCAGTTCCGGGAAGGGCTGGTTAGGCTAACGCAGGTGGCACCACTGGCGGGTCATTTGGGGGTATGTGAAACTACTGATAGGGTACAGTCTCATTTTGGGTGGCCTAATATGCATGCATCGGTGGCTTCTTTTTTGATGTGTCATATTGGTAAGTTAGTTGGAGAACCCCACCCAGGAATACCCGTGGCACCCTTGATCCCTACACCTGCAGTTGAACCGCCATTGACTCGTGTCATAGTTGACAGGGTTGGCCCCTTATTACCCACTAGTTTGGGAGATAAATACTTGCACACTTTAATTGATAGTACTACTAGATACCCGGAGGTTATCCCGGTTAGCAGCATGAATCACGAAGATGAGAGACCCTTGTAACAAACAGGCTAAATCAAGGGTGTTCAAGGTGGGCGACGAGGCTTTGGCACGGTTGTCAGTTCAGGGTCGACCCATGGCTGCTAAGTTTTGTGGTCTGTATCAGGACATTATGCAGATTGGTGAGGTTGACTATGTCATAGATACGCCCGACCGTTGCATAGCCTCCCAATGCTGCCGTAGTAAAATGCAACAGCTCTACTATAGACCGACTGCATCTGGCCGTGGCGCTGAAGGCGGTGATGCTGCGCAGGCAGGTGTAGCCGCAAGGAGTGCGGGGGTGCGCATGTATGGTATCGGCGGGGAAGCCTTGGCACTTATGAACTGTGGGAGTGACTGCACAGGTGGTACAGATTGTCTCTCTCATGACCTGGCTGTATTAGGGACGAAGGTGGAGAAGGAGGGAGACTATCGTTTAGAGGCTGCAGTCCCGGCTGGGTTGTGGGAGGGCAATGAGAATGTTGTTCTTCGAGATAAGTTGCAACCTCTTGTTCCTAAGCGCCAAGAGGAGTTGTTTACTAGGCTGTGGCAGTACTTCCACCTGTTTGTTGATTCTCCAGGCCTGATGTCCAGGGTGGCATCCGACATAGAGGCTGGAGCCAGTGCAAAGCTCAAGTTGGCTCCCTACCGTATAAATCCTGCTCGACAGCCTGTCTTAAACGCAGAACTGGACTACATGTTGGAGAAGGGTCTGAGGGATAAAGGATATCGTGAGTGGTCTTTGCCAGTGACTTTGCAATCTGAGCTAAGTGGCAGGATCCGTTTTTGTGATGATTGCAGTAGTGTTAGTGCATTATCCCTGACAGACGCCTATCCATTACCCAGAGTTGACGACCCCATAGACCGCATCGGGGCTGCCACGTTTACCACTAAGGTGGAAATAGTGAAAGGTTATTGGCATGTCCCGTTGCCGGAGAGAGCGAAGAGAAGTGCCAGTCCTGTGATGGACTGGGCAGTTTATCAGTGTCAGGTGTTGTTTTGCTGCCGGAACACAGTTTGGATGTGTGGCATGTTAAGGGCACTGATAATGTTCTGGCTGATTGTCAGATTGTCATTGTCATGGGAGAGTATGTTTTAAGGAGAACCCTCGCCGCTCAGTCAGTGTTGGTGTAGCCTCCTACTTTGGTTTGATTAGCATGTTTACATCTGGTGCTTGTTGGTTGCCGTATGTAACCCAGCGTAGGGTCGTAAAGTAGGAGTTGCTGTGCTTCTGTATAGAAGAAAATATTTAAATACAAAAACATAAAAACTATAAAAATACTAAAAAAAATTGTAGTGTTATTGAAGTATGAAAACAGTCTGTTGTTTCAAGATGCACCAACAGACTCCCCCTGGATGTGAGGGTGTCACTCCCAAATGAGTTTGTAGCCTATATAATTTGTGAGTGAGTTATAGTTGCAAGGCCTGTTGTGGGGGGGGACCCTGTGCGAGGCTGGTAGCTAGCTAGCCCTCGTGGCTAGCAGGACGGCGCCTGTAGTCTGTGTGGCCGGTTGGCTATTACTATAATTAATTAGTTTATTTAGCCTTTGTGCAATTCTTTCGTCTATCATAAGTTTACACAACGTTGTCTTATGTTTTACTTGATTACTTTGTATTGCTAGTGAGAGCCCAGGCTGCCTAGTTAATTGTATGTTCTGGCAGTGCCTGGCGCTTCCCTTCCTCCCTCGTGTTGGCCGTGGGAACCAGAGCGAGTGCAACAGCGTTACTCCAGTCGTAGCTCTCGCTCTGTCAACATCTCTGTTTGGTGTTGAATAGGCTTGCTTCGTGTTGTCCCTTGAATACCGCATATTTCTTTTTGGTTCTTTATTTGATTGGAGCATAGCAGGGGCTGGAGTCATATTGACCATATTGTTTTGTTTTAACATCTTTAGTTTAATCCTAATTACTGCATTCATTCATTCTTTGGCAATCTAGCATATAAGCTTCTCCTTTTATTTCTCCATGTTCTTTTCCATTACTTTGCTGCATTGTTATTCATCATTATATGTGCATATTATTCCTGGTTGAGGTCGCTAGTGGTTTGGGGATTGGCCTGTTTATCCAGCATTTGTTGAGCCCTGGAGGACCGAGGTTGTTGGGTGGTGAGGAGGCCTGTATACTGCCATAATAGGCTATCTTGTTTTTCCTTCCACCACACAGCATCCACCACGTGTATGTTGCAGGGTAGTACGGTGCTGTGGGCTAGGCTATGTAAGCATCTGGTTGCCCCGGCTCCCCTCGTAACAGTGGCGACCTCATGCCAGCTTAGTGTGATAGTATAGAGTTCTTGTTGTGTGAAGCATTATATTTAGATCGTCAGTAATTATTCTTGCAGTTGAAAGTCTACGGACATAGTACTCTTATTTCATTAACCCGTGTCCACAACTATTGCTAAGATGTCACATGTTGATTACATTCCTTCTCATATTGTGGGGAAGGAGGACATTTCGCAGTTTATTAGAACCCAACCTAGTCAAGAAGAGGTTGCTAGCAGGAGTAATGATGAATTAAGATGTGTGTTGGAGATGTATGGGTGGAGGTGCAGTGGTATGTCTAGGGCAGAGTTAGTTCAAGAGGTGTGCAAGTTGGTGGCGCAGCCTAGGGGTCCTTATTTTGAAGCTAGTACTTGTGTTTTGGATGATGGCACCATCCTGCATGTGCCGCAGCGTCCTATCAGTCAGGCTAGTTATAATTCTACTGGGGACCGGAGTGGAGCAACAACTCCAGAGCAAGGTGATACTGTATTTAGGCAGTCTCCTACTATTACCACAGCACCTGCCACCAAGCTTCCACCGACAGCATTTAACCCTATCAGTACGGCTCATTCATTTTCACAGGGCTATGTTCATGCCCCTATGGCCAGTACATTTGTTTCAAGTTATGCTAGCAATCCCCAGTATCCTCCTTCTTCCCCCCATGTGTCGTGGGCCACACCCCAGCATTTCACTGCCACTCATACGGTGGCTGCTCAGCACAATGTTCCCCCTTATGCCCAGTTTCCTCCTATAACCCCGATAGGGTCGAGAAGGAGCCCAGAGGTTGAGTTGCAGCTCAAGAGAATGGAGATGGAAGAGACACAGAGAGATAGAGAGATAGAGGAGAAGAGAATACAGGCAGAGAGAGAAGAGAGATAGAAAGATAGATAGATTGAGTTGAGGAGGATGGAGGTAGATTTGGAAAAGACGAAGTTGGAAACTAGTGGACAGGGACGACAAGGGAATAGTGCTGGTCATGCATCTAGGGAGGAGGCAGAAGAGGTGTTGTTGTCTCGACGGCTGAAACTCGTGCCGGCCTTCAATGAACTTAAGGTCACAGAGTGGTTCTTACGTTTTGAGAAGAAGGCTCATGAATATCAGTGGCCGGGGCACCGCTGGGCAGCGTTGGTGTCTAATGTGTTAAAAGGCAAGGCTGTCGATGCATACGATCGCCTAGAAGTGCAGGAGCTAGGGTATGATGTACTTAAAGAGGCTATGTTAAAAGCCTACGAGCTGCGTCCCGAGGCTTACAGGTTGGCCTTCAGGGGGGCTCGGAAGCGGCAGGGGGACTCGCATGTGGAATGTGCGAGGTACCTGCGCGATACTCTAGCTAAGTGGCTGCATTCAAAGTCAGCTGGTACTTTTGAGGCGGCGTGTGAGGTTTGGCTGATGGAGCAGTTTACAAGCATAGTTGAAAAGGACGTTGGGTGTTCAGAGTGTTCTGGGAGTCTAGTAGTGGTATGGTGGGATAATGTTGGTGCAGTATAGAATAACCTTAGAAGTTCTCTTGCATACTACAAGCACTATGGAATAGACTCGGGGACAATAGACATTTTTGTGTCTCCTTGTTACTGCTTTAATAAGCAAAGAGGAAGATAACAATTTTTCCTAGAGAACCTGCGTGTCTTAGTGTTTGAGTCAGATATTAAGAGCGTGTCTGTTACAGGGTAGTACGGTGCTGTGGGCTAGGCTATGTAAGCATCTGGTTGCCCCGGCTCCCCTCGTAACAATATATATATGTGAAGGACACTAGTCCGAGTATTAGGGAAATATATATAGGAAAGACACTAGTCCAAGAATTATACTATATCTTATGTTGTGGAGGAAATTAAATTAATAATCTTATTAATGGTTAGTCCGTTGGTTGAGCGGCGATAGAAAATAAGCCTAAAGTAGAATATTTGAATTAGTAAGGACGTATCTATTGCGTTAAGATATTATGTACGTATCTGGGAATAAGTGTAACGGATAAAGAGTTCAATATCATGAGATAAAGATTATATCATTTGTGGGGAATTAAGTGGTCTACGGGCCAGTGTTGTATTCAGGTGTTGTATTGTATTAGGGTTAAGATATTGCGTTGTATTAAGATAATTTATGTTCAGGTGTAACGGACTACGCGTTCGATGCTGTAAAGGGGTGGTGAGATAAAGATTATATTATTTGTGGGGAATTAAGTGGTCTACGGGCCAGAGTAGTATTCAGGTGTTGTATTGTATTAGGGTTAAGATATTGCGTTGTATTAAGATAATTTATGTTCAGGTGTAACGGACTACGCGTTCGATGCTGTAAAGGGGTGGTGAGATAAAGATTATATTATTTGTGGGGAATTAAGTGGTCTACAGGCCAGTGTTGTATTGTATTAGGAGGATTTATGTTCGTAACGCCCCGGTCTTATAGATAGACATCCAGGGGCTCGGTAAAGGGTATATTATTTAGGAAATATCATTTGTGATTTAGATTTACGAAGAAGAGTCTTTGGTCAGAGAAGCTCTGGTCTCTTAGTTAGACATCCGAGGGCGTTGTAAAATTATTAGTTGAGTCTGGTAACCTGCAATGGATCGAAGTCGAAGTGAGTCATTCCCTAAATAGCGGGAATCCAAGTAGATGGTAACGGGAGCTCTCGAGTTCCAATGTACTATCTGGTGTGGGTCAACGAACTATTCAATTTGTGTATTGAACTCATTTCGGGCCGAACAGGAAGTGGGTTACTGGACCCGTGTTAGCTTAAGAGTTGGGCTGTTAAATAAATATACAAAACTCCAACAACTGCCTAATTATTCCCCCACCTTATTAGTATGCTTGAACTTAGAAATTTAAGTACAAACAAAATATATATATAGAGTATATATATATATATATATATATATATATATATATATATATATATATATATATATATATATGTATATATACCGGTATATATATATATATATATATATATACAGTATATATATAAATGAATATACAAAAATATAAATAACAGTAGAAGTACAAATAAAAATAATAAAAATAGACAAACCAAAATAATAACTAACGAGGCTGCGTGTTCTGTCA